>NW_019384230.1:716919-733188 GCF_000648655.2 Copidosoma floridanum | reverse complement strand
TTTTTTTTTTTTTTTTTTTTTTTTTTTTTTTTTTTTTTTTTTTTTTTTTTTTTTTTCATTATTATCCAAAATTCATGATATTTAAATTCATTAAAGTTCAGGAATCACCGATCTCTCCATTCTCGGAGAATTTCGACGCTCTTCGAGCAGAATGCGTTGCGGGGCAGATAGTTTCTCTAGATCTGTCGGTTGTATTGCAGTCGGCCGAAACTACAATCAATATCGACAACATTGAAAATTTTATATTTGAAGGTGAGTTTAATTATTTATAATTACTTTCTGCATTCTTCTGTAAATGCTTCTTTTTTTTTTTTTTTTTTTTTAACTTTATTTCTAAATTTATGATATTAAAATTCATTGAAGTTCGGGAATCACCGATTTCTCCATTCACGGAGAATTTCGACGCTCTTCGAGCAGAATGCGTTGCGGGGCAAATAGTTCCTCTAGATCTGTTGGTTGTATTACAGTCGGCCAAAACTAAAATCAATATCGATAACATTGAAAATTTTATATTTGAAGGTGAGTTTAATTATTGATAATTACTTTCTCCATTCTTCTTTAAATATATCTTTTGCTTATTTTTTCTTTTCAACGTTATTGTTAACATTATTTAAAAAAATTTTTTTTTTGTTCGACACTATGTAGATTGTTTTGAAAATCATAATTCGAGACCGTGTTCTTCAGTCAGTGACATTGATGGAGTTCGAGAGTCACCGATCTCCTCACTTACTTCTTTATACACTGAGACTTTTGATGCTTTTCGAGCAGCTACAGCAGCAGAATATATTACAGAGCAAACAGTTCCACTTGATCTGTCGGTAGTCTTACAGCCGGCAGAAACCAAAACCACCACTGTCAATGTAGAAAATGTTAGATTTGAAGGTGAGTTTAATTACTTTTAATTATTATCTCACTAGTTTTCCTAAACGTTTCTTTCTCTAACTTTTTTTCTTTTTGTTCTTTTTAACATTATTTTTTTGTTTTGTTTAACAGATTATCAGGATTCATGTTCCTCAGGTGGTGAAACTGATATAGTTCAAGAATCACCGATCTCTCCAACACCATCGTATATGGAGACTTTTTATGCTCTTCGAGCAGCAACAGCAGCAGAGCGTATTACGGAGCGAACAGCTCCACTTGATCTATCGGTAGTTTTACAGCCGACAGAAAGTGAGTTTAATTACTTGTAATTTTTTTTCTCTAATCTTCTTAAACGTTTCTTCCAAATATTTTTTCTTTTCTTTCTTTTTAACATAATTTTTTTATTTTGTTCAACAGATTATGAGGATTCATGTTCCTCAGGCGATGAATCACCGGGCTCTACAACTCTTTCATACACTGAGAGTTTTTACTCTCTCGAAACAAAAATTGGGAGTATTTCACCGCAAAGAGTACCTCTAGACTTTAGCACATCACTCCAGTCAGCACAGGGGTCACAAATTATTGATTTGACCTCTTCGCCAGAAGTTGCGGTCATATCCATTTCTCCGCAGCTGAAAATCGGATCATCCCCGGTTGAGGAAGAAGTTGAAAATGAAATGAAAAAAAAAAAAAAAATATGTCGCAAGTTAAAATTTTAGTATTGTAAATGAATTGTAAAATGAATTGTAAATGAATTGTGAAATATATATCGCCTTTCAATAAAGAAACATTATAAACATAACNATCCCAAGGTCCGAAAAACTTGCTACCTGCATTTTATGACCAAGTGCACATAGCCATAAGTTTTTAAAGTATAATACGCACGTCAATAAAATGTATACAGTGAAAACATAACTGCATTTTAAAGATTACAGAGTCTTAAAATTTATTATACACTATATCCCAAGGTCCGAAAAACTTGCTACCTGCATTTTATGACCAAGTGCACATAGCCATAAGTTTTTAAAGTATAATACGCACGTCAATAAAATGTATACAGTGAAAATCTATTCAAGATGTATTGAGGTAAAGAGTTATGCTCAATTTACATAAAAGGATCGGGATGCTTTATTGGGTATTTAGTGTAATGTACTATATTGCTATATTCATTTGTTTGTATACACTCGACCGAAGAAGGTATATTTCTCTTTTAGTGATGGAGTATATTGATGGATGATATATCTAGGGTTTTAAGACTACAAATAATAAATTTCTTTTTATAGAAATTTCATATGTCGAACTTGGGAAAAATAAGGATTCCATGGCAGTTGTAATAGTGCTTAAGCCACCTTTCGCATGGAAAAATTTATCTTATGTGGACAAGAAACAAAATCGTTGATTGATAACCAATTTTCATGGTATAAGCTGGAATGTCGGAATTATTTTCTATGAAAGAGCGCTTAATATATTTAAAACTGAACTTGTTGACGCGGAAACAGTTTTTGTCAAGGGTCTTGAAAAAAAAAATACCTGGAAGAAATACTAACATGCAAGTTTGTATATATTCACACGTGATGGAATATAATAAAGGTGTAAGCCAGTCATGTTTTCTACACTTTTAGAGTCGTTAATATTGAGGAGTATGGATGCCCAGTGCTTGCAAAATTTAAAGAAGCCTATTTTCCATTCAAATACCCTGCCTTTAACATTAACTCTTCATGTGCTATCAGAAATGTTTCTGCAATAAGGGATTGGATACTTTTTAAATTTAATCAAAAAAATGTGCTTAGTTCGATGTATAAAGTAGTTTTTCCTCATTAAAAATTTTTTTGCCAATAGTAAAGAACTGTTAGAATATGTAAATTATAATTCAAGAATAAGATGTAAAAATAATTTTTAAAAGTAAAGTTGTGCTTCTAAGCTATTTAACTGACCGATTGTAATGATAAAAGCGGCTCAGGCACTCGGAGAGAAGGAAAACTACATCTCATACTTTCTCATGGAGAGAAATTGCGCAATTTTACGCAGCACTGTTGGGTGGGCAGATGTCACTAGCTCTGATAAAAAAAAGTTATAAATACAGGTTGTATATTATTATTCACTCAGTTTTATCCATGTGACACAAGTAGTAACAGCAGTGGTGAAAACGAGAGCCTTGTCAAATAAAAAATATGTTAGAAAAAATCATTTTTAACTTAAACATTCACAATTTCAAAATACATCATGGATTTCATCATTAGTATCCACGGCTTTTATAATGCTGACCGACAGTTTATCCCGAAAGAATTTTTAGTGGTTTTCTTGCAAGGAAACGTTGTTGGCCTTTGCATAATCAAGCCACCTTGCAATTTTAATGATTTACCGTCTGATATAAAAAAGCATATTAATCACCAGACTGTAGAAGTCCACGGAATCGAATGATTTGAGGGTGATGTTACTTTAAATGACTTAAAATATCATCTTATAACTATTGCCAAGAACCTGAAAAGAATTTATACTTACGGAAGTGATAAAGCTAAGTTCATAAGTTCAATCCTGACACGTGAAGTTTACGATTTGTCCCAAATGCATCGTACTTTCTAAGACTTCGAAGACAAAGTCTCTTCTCCAGTATGCCTTACACACGGACAAAACCATTTTGAAAAGAAAAAACTATTTTGTGCCCTACATAAAGCCCATTTATTAAAACAATGGTTTCTGACTAGCATATCAATTAAGTCATCAAAGCAAGACAGCGATTTATATTATGCAGCATATCAACGCCTTAAACGACAAAAGCAACAGCCTACATAGATGACCGGCTACGACGTGGTGGGTTAATCGAAGCACATAATAAAAATAATACTGATAAATTTTTTCCGCCAAATTTTCATGTATTTTAAGAACAACATGTTTAACAAAATCGTTTTGTAAATCATGTACATTTTTTATTTAATATAAACAGATTTTAAAAATAAAACAAAAAATGTTTAACAATTATTTCCCTACCACTCCACAACCTACATTATCATGCAACGCTTTAGATAACACGTGCGCAAGCTGCACACGGTTTCGCACATTCAAACAGCGTGCGCAAATAAACGCTGCAGACGACTTACGCACATTGTATCGCGCGCAAACTCAAACTGCATTGCACGTCACCAGCTGGCGCACGCGGCGCTACAGGTGCTAATGCACATTGCACATAAACTCAAACAGCGCGCGCAAACTCAAGCAGTACTGCAGCTGGCTCACGCAACCTCATGCAGCGCACGCACAAGGACTTCGAGGAAGCCATAGCTCCTGCTTGCCCATTGGCTGCAGCAGGGACCACTCCACCCGAAAAGAGGGGCCGCTCGCCGCGGAGAGGGAGTGGGCCTAAATTGCCTGGCGACTCGAGCCCACCTGGGCCGGAATTGCCATAGCCTATCTACTGTGACGATTGAAAAACTTAAAGTTATTACTTAACATAACAGAACTATGAGCAATTCGTTAAAAAAAAATATTATATAATCTTGGCATTTTCGTAGTTTTTACTGACTAGTAAATTAATCATCATAAAATTTGGCAAAGATACATTTGATACCAATAAAAAAATATCTGGATTATATGTTGTTTTTTGTAAGATTTGTGAGGTTTACTATGTAGGACACACCTCTAGATAATTTACCTTTATGCGTGGGTATATACGAGATGCTTTGTTGTTAGAACGGTAGAGGTGCTATTGACCAGGGGAATGGCTGGCTGACTATGTTTTGTAGACTTTAAAAATAAAGTTTTTGCATTATTAAATTAAATGACACCAACAATGTGGTGGTGGTCTATACATAAGTAGTTTACAGTGGTTGCTTATGATCAGTCCTATAATTTCGCTCTCGCTGTTTTTGGTAGTACCATGATCTAGTCATGACATTGTTGTGGCTCTTTATAAAATATACACGAAGTGAGAGGATTATTTCACTAGATGGTTCTTTATATAGATGTCTCTTTAATGGGGCTGAAACACTTATTGAAAAGCGATATGTAATATGTGTTTCTTAACTCAAATGGCAAGTTGTCCATGTTCCACTACTTATAAGCGCCTCTTTAAAGTATATGAACCTGTCCATTATAAACTCTTTATTGACAATATAACATCTTGTTATTTTAAATAGATTTATACGTAAGAATATGATAGTCAACTATCCATACAGCCTTACCTGAGTAGCCACCTCGAGCACTTTCTACCGTTCGTAATCGGTATCCAAACTTTAACTTTTATATTCACATCCTTAACACAATTATATATGTGTCATAAAAATGTTTAAAAGTACATTTACATAAGAAAAACAATTGCTAGCTGAACTGCACACACTAGCGTGCCTCTCACTTCTCTGAACTTTTCCCCCGGTAACTATGCAAAGAACGTCATTGAATCAAAAACTAACTTTACTTACGAATTAAAAAATTATAAGAGAATTGAACATAATAAAAATTAATTCTTGTATTGGCACAGTAAAGGAAATTTTTTTTTTAGTTTTGAAAAATTTTGAAAAAATTTAAAAAATTGTGTAAGCAATTATTTATTTACTTCAATAGTAACAAATTAATAATAAATTTTATGAAATAAACTTTCTATTTATTTAATGTATAATCATTACAAACGAATAAATACACAGTAAATAAAAATTAGCTTGGGAAATAAGCAACGAACTGTACGACAAAATAAAGTAATCGAGTTTTATGTATCGGGCACGCTCTCAGCAGAGAAGGTAAAGGCCTTGACCAGCGTGCAGAATATTGACAATTTAAATCTTTTTGGACACTGTTAGGAATAGGTTAAAAGAAACAGAAATAAAATTCAAAATGTGTTACGTGCTGATGTCATGTGGTGTAGAGGAAGCCGGAAGTACGTCATAGGGGGCGCAGTGAAGGGGAAGAATTAAGCAAAATCCACTTCCATCACACTTTTTAAGGTTAAAATTTAAAATCGTTGATTTATCCTCATGCATAACGCATCCATAGAAGAATCACTTAGAAAAAAATAAGACTATTCAAATTTGAAAAAGATAAGGTTAAAAAATTACTCTATAAAACTTTTAGTTCAATTACGGATCCTCTTAAATTAATTGTTACTTAAAAAACTAAGAACCTTTGTATGCTCAATGCATATTTTGTCAAACTATACAGAAATAATGAGCTATTAGTTAAGAAAAAACTAAAAAAAAAAGTATTCTGATAATGACACAATGTTAAAGTCTAGTGTCAGTCAAAGTGATGAGGATGATAATAAAATAAATATTTCCTTTCAAAATCAGATTGATAAATTTGAATAAAGTGATATTATTAAAAAAATATCTAACGGAACATATTAAATATATAATCATATATACAGATAGTTTATTAAAAATAAACAGACTCATTTGATTAAGTGTACCAGCTTTCAAAAAAAAACGAAAAAACACAAAATATGTACATGATTAGTGATTCGTTATTTTATTTTGGGAATAACCAAATTAAAACTAACGAGTTCAAATTAACAATAACCATACAACTAAAAAAGATACTAGTAAAAAGTATCGCGATACATCAAGCAGTAATGAAAGTGATTCGGAAAAATAATTTATATTGAGAAAGTTAAAATACACCTTAATTTAATGGATCTTTAAAAATCTGATATTTAAATAGTAAAAATTTTAATATTATGACGTATTTGAGCCTGCACGAACAGAGAATACATGGACCTTAAAATACTGCTTATGTTGAGATTCGCACATTTTACGTACGTCCATGCTTGCTACGACATATGCAATACATGTACAAACTGTTTTTCCTGTAAGGCAGAGTAAAAAAAAAATTTGTTTACTACACTGCGCCAAAAAAAGGTTTTTCTCCTATTATGAGGAACAACAACTTCTTTTATCAAAATTAATATTTGTACATTTCATATAACATCATATGCGTACAACAAATTATTGTTGGAATTTTTTTATCTGATTATTGAATGTTATCTGACAATTGAAAATTTTTATAAATTTTGGCTACCAGAAAAGTAACATAATTCACTATATCTCATTGTGATAATGCAAAACAATAGACTTATAGCTACTTTTTAATGTCAAATTGTAATTTTTCATATTATTCATTTTCTATGATTTCTTATAATTTAATATTAATATTCACCCGTTACAATTTCACAACCCGACAATACAACAAAATCATCTCTAAAGGATGAGTTAAGACATTGGGCCTTAAAATAAAAAATTCTATACTCTGTTATCGATTCTTTGCTCAAACGAGTGAAAAAATTTTATCTTGATATACTGAGTACAGTGAAAACATTATTCAAAATAAATTCGGAGTTGAAAAAAAAATTGTTAAATTTGACCCAGATGATGCACAGTTTCGGTATTTTGGGATCAGCAATCAGTTCCAAGATATTATTGTACCTGAATTACATGAAAACAATTCAATCGAACTGCAATTTAATATAAACGGCCTGTCTCTCTTTAACTTAAGTCCAAAGAAATTTTGGCCAATTCTGTGCAAAGTTTTTGTTGAAGATTGTAGGGTATACAAAATCTTTATTACATGTTTGTACTTTGGAACTGGAAAGCCAAAATGCGTATCCGAATTCCTGAGATAGTTTGTCAAAGAGTTAAGGAATTTACTGACACATGGGATAATAATTAATAACAAACGTTTTGAAATACAAATAAAATGTTTTATATGTGATCACCTAGCCAGATCCTTTGTAAAATGCATTAAAGGTCACACCAGCTACTCATCTTGTAAACGCTGTACAGTAGTGGGTAGATTCTACAAGAGACGAGTAATATTTAACGATGAAGAGTGTACGAAAAGGACTGATGCATCATTTAGAGCGTAACAAAATCCTGATCATCATCTTTCCAATAAAGGCTCACCTTTGCTAACAATTCCACAAGTTGACCTGGTCCAACATTTTGTGCTAGATTTTATGTATATTGCTTGTTTGGGGACCATGAAAAAGATGCTTAACATTTGGATGAATATTAAAACTACAATATCAAAAGAATCACTGTTGAGAATATCGCAGTGCTTAATAACTATTTCAAACTCAGTAACCAGAGACTTTCAAAGAACAACCCGATCTCTAGGTGACGTAGTAAAATGGAAAGCTGCTGAGTTTAGATTTTTCTTGCTCTATAGTGGTCCATTTGTTTTGAAAGGTGTCATTCCAGACAGGATGTATGATCATTTTTTACTATTACATTTTGCATTAAGAATACTATGCAGCAGTGAGTTGTATAAGACATATATAAAGCGTGCAGAGTTTTAAATTAGAAGGTTCGTCAGTATTTTTGGTACTTTGTTTAATGAGAAAAATCTAGTTTCAAATATTTATAGCTTAGTTCATGTGGCTGATGATGTAAAAAATATGAAATGTTTAATCAGTGAAATTACACCTCTTCCTTTTGAAAGTACTTTAGGATTGATTAAGAATCAAATTTCTAGTGGGTACAAACCTCTTACTCAGTTGTGTAATACAATTGAGAAACAAAAGTTGGTTAAAAGTCATGAAAAAAGACACATACTCTTTTCACAATTTTGAAATCAAGTAAACATCAACAAAAGATTAACTTAGAAAAAGTTGCGTTAAAGGATATGATATTTTTATACTTGAACCCAATAATACTGTGTTAACTAAGGATTACATAATTATTAAAATTAATCAGATGACAATGATTCCTAAATCTTCGCTGAATAAAGTTGAAATAATAGGAGACTAGTTAAGTATTGTCGGCCCTGGGTATGATTATCTAAGTGATTCGAAATTAACAAATATTTATGAAATTAAAGAAATACCTGAAATATCTAATAAAAAAACTGAAAAACTAAAGCTATGTGATGTGATTTCTAAGTTTATTTTACTAAACATTATTGAACTGGAAGAAAATGAAACAAAGCCTTATGCTATTCCTTTATTACATTATTAGTTAGTTTTTAATAGCGCGTCAAGATATTTTCATAGATGTGGTAAAATGTAAAAAAAAATTGTATGTATTGTAATTCTACAAAAAAAGATATTGTTTTGAAAGTGCACTTAACATGTTTATACATTGTGACAATTGTCTGCTAAGCTTAATCAGCTAATAAGTTCTGACTGGTCATTGATTGTGTTCAATTCTTAAAGATGTAAGCAAATTGATTGTGGCTAGATTTTATATGTAAATAGCTGTATACATGGTAGTTGATAACAGAAACAGTTCCACTGTTTAAGCACGCCTTTCATATTAAAAAAAGGTAAGCCACTTTTTTTTCATTTCCTACTCTAACATATCAATCATTCTCCAATTGCTTGTATTATTGCAGATGGATCAAGCTTTTGCTGTAATAAAAATTTTTCACTTTGCACAAGAGTTTGACAATCCATTAATTGTACCATATTTATACTATGAAATTTATTCAAAAATCCAACAAGTTTTTATATATTATATGACACCTCCTTTAACGGATGATGATGTTCAAAGTATAAAAAGTTTTGTAGGAAACAGAGCCATTCCACCTAGCAACTGGTCATTAATTAAGTGCAGAATTTTGTTTCCATCAAGTAAAATTGTTACTTCATATTCATACATACATTGATGCGTAAGGTCTTACTCTACACTGTTAACATTTAGGATTCGTACGAAGCAGCTGAGAAGGGTGTTGGAAAGCTAAATACCTTCCTTAGTCGCAAAATGTGCTGTCCAAGTTGACTACGCTAGGGTCAGAAGTAGATCATCCTAAGGTTTTAAATACATCTCTTGTTAAAAATTATACATATATATTAACTTCTTGCCATTTTTATCCTACAGAGAAGAATCATAATGTTGAAAGCAATGTAGGCATAAAAATTACTTTCCAAAGTTCAGCTTAACTCAAGCAGCTTAAGATGGTTTTCAATAATTCATATTTTCTTAGGTGACACTATAATAAGGAATGAAGAGCAACCAGCATTTAAATCGGTGCATACGCAGACCGCTGAATCAGATTCGTCGTTTGAGTCTCACATAATAAGTAATTTGAATATATACTAGTTGCTGTTGACTATTTCTAACTATGAATTTTAAATATCCAACTTTCATCACAGGTGGAGTCTCCAAAAAGCTTGAGAATTTGTTTCTTCAATTTAAAAGCTATGAAGATAAAAAGTATAAAGTCATGGACAACACAATGGAAGAAACAAAAAGTCTATGAATTCAAAGGAAGCCTTGAGATAAAATGCTGAAAATTATAACATTTCAAGACTTTCAGGATAAATATCCAACATTTCATTTTCCCTTACAAAGTATGCAAGAATTTCCGTGATTTTTAGAAAACCTAAAACTTCATAATAGTGGTATTAGGTCAGACTTGGTATATTTAGTTGTTTAACGATGTGCTTGTTTTTATTGATATAGTTATTTCTGTTTGACTGTGTACTGATTCAAATTAATTCAATTCTAGACCCAGCACTTAATTTCAGTTTTAAATTTCAACGTATATTTGATGGAAAATATTTTAAGCATAGTTAAATGGTTAATGACAAAGGAAATGATAAAAAATTTTACAGTTCAGAGACCGAAGCAAGGAAAAACTTTGTGTAAGGGTACTGAGTTGTGTAAGATCCTGGAAGTTACAATTGCAAACAATCAATATTTTTTTATTTTAATCTTTTAGTCATAATCATACTAAATTTAAGCTTCTTTTATTTTAATATATAACAGCAACACTCCGATAGAAAAACATATATCTGAAAAAGATGTTTTAAGTAGTCTTGAAATTGTATTTTTATATGCTAAGGACTGGACTGGTGTAAGGGCAGCCAGAGCAAAAGAACAAATTCAAACTATGTGATTTTAATAATTATTTAATACTCATTATAATTTAATGCACCATGTGTACTAACCATCTATTAGTAGTAAAAAAATGAATTTATATTTTTATAAAGTATTGAGTTAATTAACTCTTCATGATAAATTTTTACTGTATGAATGGTTAACACTCAGTGATTATTTACTTGAAAAAATGATTGTCCTAATGTAAAGAAATGACTCAATGTACTCTACTGAGGGTGCCTATGTAGGGCCTACCTGGTGCCCCGTTACACGGTGCCACCTAACACTGTATATCAGCCTCGCTAGGACCGCGGTAGGTTTACTAGGCTGCTTAGGTAGAGCCTACCTATCGCCTACTTACGATTTCCGGTCGGGTACTGACTTGGATCTTGCTTCTACGTATTTGTTCTTTTTAAGTTCTGTTTCACTATTTTATTATCTGTACTATCTACCCTTTTCTTATTGACTTTTACCATATTTTTCCTCCTTTATTGACTTCTCTTACTTTTATGAGTATTTAAGGCATAGATACGTCATCATAAATAAGTCATGTCTTTATTCTAGGGAATCTGTAGTAAATGAAAAAATATGACGCTTGTCAACTAATAAAATTAGTTTTGGCTCCAAGACGTAGCTTTTCTACATTTTTTTTCTATTCTCCTTCCATTACTTTCCCTGCCTCCATTTCTTCTTTCACCACGTTTCCCTTCATTTTTTTCCCAACCTTGTTATCTAGAGAGATAAAGCCCGATGTCAGGGTATCTGTAGTATATGAGAGTCACTGACGTTTATTATCTGGAAGACTAAGATAAGTAAGATCTGTACGGACGATATGTAGCCGGGAATAAACATCGTTTTCTTGACTTACAACTACAGACTTACCAGAGAGACAATTCCAGTAGTCTTGAAAGCCGCCTTTGGTCTTTACAACAGCTACTCTGATACCCTTTACGTTTTTAGTCATCTTCTCGTTTTACACACAAATGCAACACTTTTTTTTGTAATACAATAAATTGTTGTTGGCAGACAGATAAATCCTTACGATCATCCTAAATAGCTACTGATCCCTTCAAATCTACTTCCAAAATGTGGCATAATCATCAGCTAGTATATCAAGGAAATTTAACTGTGCTATATTTTTAACTCAGTGAAAGTCTTCTTTGGGTAGTTGCTGCGTTATTGCCCATCCACTTTTATTGTTTCCGTCAAAGTTCATGCGTTATTCATCCCTTTTTTCAAGATTATAAATTTTTCCTGTGTACTCATTGTTGGTTTTGCTATTGTAGTAGCAGCATTAACTAACACATCCTCTACAAAAGTCTTCTTTAAGTAGTGATTGTGTAATTGCCCATCCAAATTAAATGTTTGCGTCAGAATACAAGAGATATTAATCCCCTTTCTTGACATAAAAATCTTTCCCTTAAACTCATTGTTGGCTTT
Source organism: Copidosoma floridanum (assembly GCF_000648655.2). Next base: position 721,087 of record NW_019384230.1, on the reverse strand, counting down.
GGCTCTGTGGTAGCAGCATTAACTAATACCTTCTCTATAAAAGTCTCCTTTAGGTAGTGGCTAAATATTGCTCATTGATATTTTTTATTTGCTTTAAAGTACATGATATATTTGTCCTTTTTCTCGAAGTTATAACTTCTCCCATGTGCTCACTGTTAGCTTTGGCGTTGTAGTAACAGCATTGACGAACACCTTCTCTGATTTCCTTATCCACTCAAAGAAGTATGTCTATGTCAGTAGAAGGCTCGAATTTTACCTGAGTCAGCTATCTCGTAGCGTCCCACATTAGGTGGGATGTGGTATAGTAACGCGCAGGATCCAACTTGTACGCTGCCATGCAAGCTGAGCGAAAATTCTTAAAGATGTCTGCCAAGAGCAAACGTTGGTGTCTAAATACGGATTAGAGTTTTTTTCAAGCATTTTAATTGCAAATGTTTTCCAAACATTTTGTACATGCTCGTAGTCTGCATAAAAAATTTCTTCATCGCTTAAATTATTGAAAAACTTAACTTAAAAACAAAGCACTTTTTTTATAAGCTTTTTCAAGCAACTGTCATAGTCATAAGGGAATACACCCTTTCTCAGCTATAGCCTTGTCTGCTTCTCACTGTATTAATACGAAATTCCCTGTTAGTTATCTGACACTGATGTTACGATGGAAGAGTGAATAAATTCGAACAAATCAAAAAGTTGAAAGTTGATGTCAGTACCATTTATGTGATCCTCGAATCAATGATGCTTTCCTCAAAACCATTATTTGTGGCAAGTCTTTAATGATGAAGTAGGAGGCATAGTATAGTGCAACAGTCACCTTTTTTAAGAGTGACATGAGGGTGTACTGAGACACAATTACGGCGGACAGAGAAGTTGAGGATAGAAGTACTAAGTAATGCTCAGAGACGATGTGAAGTCTAATTTAGTTTTGGTGTTTATTCAAATTGTAAAAGAAAACAAAATAAGACAAAATCAAAGAAAAATATAAATCGTATTTCTCATTACAGTGTCGAACTCAAAGAAAAACGTTTAAGTATGATATAAGTAAATGAATACGATATAAAAAAAAACTGCGTTGTTAAAATAAAAAAAAATAATTAGGAGTATGATGCTCAAAATTCTTATAACTGCCTGAAATAAACTATTATGTTGAAAAACAAATTAAAAAGATCTACCATTCAGATTTAATCGCGTTCATAAAAATTAACAAAAAAAAAGTTTTTAAGAAAATAATACCTCACATCTAACTTATTTTAGGAAATTCTTCCTATACGTTTCTAACCTAACTTTGTAACATTCGCCGGTCAAAATTGTTTTGCTTTCTAGTAAGCTTACAAATTACCCTAAAGTGGGAATCAACAATAGAACACTATTCATAGTTGAATTCGTGAAATTTCATGTTTACAATGGAATTTTGTAATAAATAATTGTAAATACAAGAGCGCTCTACATAATAATACGCAGACTAAGAATGCACTAGGGCTTGATTTTTTACTTCTTTCTTAATAAACCAAAATTCATAATGTCACCAAAATTCATAAAAATACAGATGTCTCGTAGGTAATACTACTGCATGGCCCGCAAGACGAGAACGTCGTTCACACGACCAAAGACCCCAAAAACAAAATTTATTTTTTGACAAAAAAAAGAAAAGACCCCTAGGGATGACTGAGAAAGTGGCCGGTAGGTCACATCTTGGTTGACTGAGCAGCCGGGGGCTTTCACCTACCAACTAAATGATCTCACGAAGTGGGATCAACACTTGTCATTTACCTGTTCATACGGAAAAATGCTTAACTCCCCAACCACGAATTTAACACCGGAAAAAGTGGAATACAAGAAAACAAGAACCCAAGGAAACACTGGAAAACTTTTTTCAAGCAAAACCACTGCGCATCAAGAGACAAGGAGTGTAAGAAAAAATAGTTCTCCTTTGTTACTGATCACTGACTCAGGACCACCACTTGGTTGGATCAATTAAGCAACCAGGGATAGCTTACGCCCTTTGTCTGAACTCATCAACATTTGTTAATGAGAAGACGAGACCAGAATAGAAGGGAACACTTAATATAAATTTCTTATTATGCAGCAATGTGTAGTGACGGCGCTTGATATTTGGCAGCAATCAAGATTGACTGGAGCTGGATCGATGCTACACGGACCCGTCGTTCCTTGCCTTGCGTCGTCCCCTTGGAGCTGTCGATTCGTACTCCCTTGCTGATCTCCCCTTTGGAACCTTGAGTGCTTTCCGGGGAAGCGATCTCCCGAGACTAGACTTCCAAGCCCATTGCTCCGAGCTCTCTCAAGTAAGTCCCCTCTCCTGGTCGATCGTTAACCACCGCTGCAGCTAATGCGCGTTCATCGTTAAACTGAGGTTTCGCGCATTCTCCATACCAGTTCGTCCTTTTACGCTCTCGTGCACACACACACACGTAAAGCATCCCTTATACGTGTACTCTCAATAGGCTATGAAACATCAATAGTATAAAACTAGAATATTGGTAGTTGGTATTGCAACCTTTTACCACCTCTAAATTTCCCAATCGGATGATAATGATCTCGTACTTTTTTCTTTTTTTTTTTAAGTTATACTTCTATAGACACGTTATGCGTAAGAGTAAATGACTGATTTTAGATTCGTGAACTTGAGAAAATGTGTGATGGGAGAGGATTTTGCTTGTTAGTTCCCCTTTGCCCCACTCTTTTTGCCGTATTTTCGGTTCCCTCCGCACCACACAACGCCAGCTCACTACACAACTCACTTTATACTTTATGAATTTTTTTAACTGTATATTTATTTATATGGTATAATTAAAAATGATATTAATAAAAAAATTTCTTTGGTAAACTCACTTCTTAGTTTAATGTTTGTCTTTAAACTTAGAATTTAGTCCATCAAAGCAGAGCAGCTTCTCTATGTTATAATGAATTTTTTGTAATAGTGTGTGGAACATAGGGGTCTTCCGCTTCAGTTTTTGTGTAGAAAGTTGATTTTTCCGCCCTCGGGTGGTTTTGGGAGGCTGGTACTTCCTCGGGAAAAAAAGCAGTTTTCCAATACTCGTTCGAAAAGTCTCCTTTACGAACCTCGTTACGGATCTCGCCTTCGGCTCGGGCCGCAAACCTCTCGGTTCGCAAACAACGACTTTTCAAACTCGTAGGAAAACTACTATTCGATCATAGTGTGCAACAAATGGGTGCAGCCAAGGTTTTCCCGCACACTAGAAAAAAATTCTCTCTACACCAGAAATCTCGTGGAAAAGAAATTAAGATACCGTGTGTGTACAGCTATCATAACCCTACCTTGCTTCAGTTTCAACTCTCATATGCAATTCAATTCTTTCTTAATGACTTTTTTTGTTTTTTTCATTAAACCATATTATATTATAATTTCAGAACATATCATTGGGATCCAAAATTCCATTCTGTAGGTGAAGGGTCCTTTCACAAAATTTATTACAGTTATAACATTCCTTGAAACTGTTTTTGATTAAGTAATTCAACGTTTATTTTTTGAAGTAAGATTTTAATTTAATCTAATTACTGCTCTTATATTGAAGGTATAAGACTACTTTCCTTTTTTTTTTTTTAACGATCATTTGATATTTTTGCAGTCAGGAGAGCAAAGACTCCACTCCATCATCCCCTGGACTCTGCACAACTTTTCTTGTGAATCATTAACATACTTACTATTTTACTCACACTTAATGCGAAAAATCTTTCACGCTACTTGCGTGGGACGATTTTCCACACTCACCTGATAGACTCGTACTAATAGGTGGTAACACCAACTCATGCCTTGCGATCACACATGTGCAACACACTTGTATGCTCAATTGGCATTTGTTCCCGTCAACTCGAGCCACTCGTGAGAGTCCATCACTACTGGTGCGAAAAATCGTCTTTTCGCACTTGTTACGTAAATAACTATATATTATCTAATCAGTTATTCGTTTGGTTTACGATAAATGAATAATTGCTTATGAAATTCTTAATTTTTTTCAATTCACAAAAATTAAAAAAAATTTTGCCGTACGGTCAAAACGAAATAACTAATTTGTTTTGTGTTTTATTCTTTTAAAATTCTTCTATTCACAATAAAAGTAATATTTTGACATAAAATTTTCTTAAATTACTGGAGGAAAGTTCAAATTGGTAAGAAGAGAGCATAAATATA
>NW_019384230.1:628259-716910 GCF_000648655.2 Copidosoma floridanum | reverse complement strand
AAAATATATATATATAGGTATATATATATATAGCAATGCTAGCAATTATTTTTTTTCGCATAGATGTAGTTGTATACACACTTTCGTATAGATGTAGTTGTTGTATACACACTGTCACTCATACATAACCCCTTTTTTTGGGTTATTAAAAAAAAATTCATTTATCAATTTTAAAATTAAAAGATTTATCTACAATCAATTTTCCATACCAGAAAATTGAGAGATTTCTACGGATCATATAAATGGAATGTTTACGTGATTTTGACTTATGGTTACATATTGATTGTGATGAGCGTCTGGAGGAGATATGCACTGCCATATAATAGATACTACACTATCATAGAAAGTTATACTGCAGAAAGCTTCTTCCTAATTTTTTAGGTACAGTTATATTTTTAATATAAAAAATGGGCTAAATGTAAGTATGTGAGCGAATATGATGAATGTGAGCGTAAAGGTAGAGATGTCATCAGCGTATGCAGTAGAAAGTTATTTTGAAGTCGTTAAAAGGTTTGATCAGAGCGCAGTTCTGTTCTGTTTAGCCTTTTTATTGTTTACTCTGTATTCTGCCATAGTATATTGTTTATAATCGTTTATTTAATAAATATTAAAACATTACTTGAAATCACACCTAATCAACGTAAGTATACTTATTTTCATTGTAACTGCACCACCTTCGTACACAATATTAATTCCTAAAAGATTTTTTTTATGCTCATAATTATGTTGTTTGCCACATATCTTTGTAGCAGTTTAACTTTATACTCGGGTACTTCCACACCTACGGTCCACTGGTTTTTCCAAATAAACTACCACGAACACAACAAGCTTGTCATTCTCTTAGCTCGTTGCCTTCTATTTGGGTCAAGAGAATTGGATTTGGAGTTTTATACAACTGTTGCAGATATTGTGTAATAGCTTTAAGTGTTCAAGTGAGCCATTCTGCAGGAGTCTTCGTATCATCGTTATATACTATTTAATACCTCTTGTAAGCTCATTGCCTATTTTCAAAGTTGCGTTTAACACATATTCTATATTATATGCTTTATGGTTTGGAAATACACGTAAATTATTTTTTACATGCTGAAGTAAACACTCAAAGTCCTTATAAATATAGTAATAGACCTGCTCAGCAGAGTAAAAATTTGTAAACTTAAAGATATCGTTTCCTTCATTTTGAGCTTAATCCAACACCTGTTGGTTGTTATCAAAGCTTAATTTTATGTTGTACTCTATACCATAGGCTTGATACTTCTGAAATAGACGTACTTCCTTCGTCAAAAGCTCAAGTAAATACCTAAAGTCTGCCTGAATAACGTAAGAGATTTTTTCAAGTTCTCATAATTGCGTTCATGATTCATAAGCTTATTTTAACTACAGAAAGAGTGTGTGCGTCCATCACATACCTAACACCTTTCTTTTTGTTTTGTGAAATGATTTGTCCTTTATTTTGACAAATTCCTACTCCAAATCTTATCGTTTTTAAGCCGTGAAACATTTGTATTTTTTTCTGTTCCTGGTCATCGTCATTATAACAATTTTGCACAGAAAGTAAAATTTACATGACTATTCTTTTTAATTTAAGTAAACATGATATGGTGATACCTAACGTTCCTTACCATACTTTTTAGCATATATATATGTATATATATTTACACAGATGGAACTCTTATTCTCTAATTTTTTAATTTTTTTTTAGGGAAGCTAAAGACTCTATTCTATTAAAGTTAAGTTCTTATCCATACTTCTTACAATAGCTTCCTCTATATGAGTGTACAGTTGCCGGATATATAAGACAAAGAACTGCCCACATTAAAAACTTATTATTAATATTTTGAACATTAACACAAGCATTTTTCTTGCATATATTATTTGGCAATTTGGTAAATGAGTTTTTATTCATTATCAATCATCATTATCTATGTAAGTTTTTCTTAAGACTTAGTATTTTTAGTGTTTGAATGCTTTTAATCAATGACTTATTCATTGTGCTTTTGGATCATGTATTTCTCATTTAGCTTAAAATTTACTTTCAAAGCATTGTGTTACTGAAAAGTACTTGCAATTTTGTATCATATACCCACTTTTGCATCACTTAAGGAGAAATGATTTCCATCATCTACTTTAGCAATCTGCCCCAAAGTTCTTAATAGCAAAGCTGCCGGGTACTAAGAGTACTGAACATTCATCATGTCTATAAAAATTAATCGTAAATTTAAAAAAAATCGTAAGAGAGAGAGAGAGATAGAGAAAGGAAAAGATAATCAGTGATACTTTTTACTTAGCTCGATGATACTCTCCAGGTATGCTGTCCTTTGTCTACAGTTTGGTCATAATAGTTTGTATTGTAGCTCCAGGACCACAACTGCTTGCTTACTTGACATACCTTGACTAATTTTTCAAGCTGAACTTGCTTTTTTTACGTAATGGATAAAGAATTCCATTAAAATTTTAAGCCACTGTCATCATATCCCTCTACTATCAACAGCTGCTCACGCATCTGTATGCATCATTGATGTGCAAGAATTTGTATACGAGCTTCAGTGCATAAAAATTTCAGTCTGCTACAAAGAGAGTTGTGCAGATCATTGTTTTCCTTACCTCGTACTTTTTCTCAACAATGATCATAAAGTACATTATTGACCTTCAAAGTTCCTTAAGTTCTGACCTTATCCCCAAGGTGCTTGCTATCATTAACTATAAAAATGATTACACTCAAACGAGAGTGTATTTCTTTTAACTACCATGTATATAGATAGATTTAAATATGGAAGAACGTTGTATGGAGAGTTGATCAAAAGAATACTACCATAGGATTTTGGGAACGGGTACTACAAGGAGCGTCAAACGATGCAAATTAGATATCTGTGAAGGGTTCAGAAAAGAAAAAGTAAATAAAAAAACCTCCTAAATAAAAAATGTTATCAAGTAATTATTACGTTATAAATACATTTGTATATAAAATATCTAGCCAGTTATTTTTTTCAATAACGTTGTCAATATTAGTGACCATGGATGCCCCTCCGTTAAAAGAATTCTAAAAATGGTTTTGTGATGTGTTTAAATCATTCTCTGTGATAGCATGGTGCATGCGCTGCTAAGAATATACATTCAATAAAATGTTAAATGGTTTTATGTAAGAAGAAAAAGAATAGAGAAAAATGGAGATGGTTAAATAAAGTAGATATTTACAATTTGTTTCAAAATGCGTACATAATTGTTAACAAATACAAGAGGAATTAAAAAAAAGAGAAATCAGGTTAGTTAAGTGAAATGATTTCTTCTTACGGGTATGAGTGTAGGTTGGGGCTCTTACTTATTTTTATACAAAGTCTTATTTTCACCAAGTTTACAAGTTGAGTAAGGGAAAAATTCGAAATAATTCTTTTCAGTTTTACGTTGATCAGAATTTTAAAATGAATTTAGTACAAAAATGATAAATAATAAAGTGGTACGTTGAAATAAAAAAAGGTTAATAATACTATTGTAACAAAAAAAATTTTTTTCCATAGTCTTGTTATAATCGATACAACATGACAAAATTTGACTTTTTTCTTGTTACTACACGATTATCTTGTTTAGTTATTACTCTTAAAGAAATGTTATGGGCTATACATTTAAGTTTTTTCTGTTCTGTTTTTATGTTTGTTTTATTTGCATACTTAAAAAAGTCTTTTTTGTCTGCCACTGTGAGTAGAAACGTACTTTTTGTCCGTGAAATAGTGCATCGACCCATTAGTTGATGTCACTGCCTTCCTGCACTACCTTTATCTTTTGGATTATTCTTAAGACGAATTAAACGAATCCATGACTTCCTCTAAGTTTTGTATACGCGTTCTCGTTCTTATAATTTCATCACTATTACGTCAATATATCTTTATACATACAAAGCGGACACACTATTACTTTCATATGTATTCATAAAAAATATTAATGTTTTTGAAACTGCAGTATACATTACTGGTATCAGATACCATACATTGTGAAAAACGTGTTTTATCTACCAATATCCAAAAGCTGTGGAAAATAATTGCAATAATCGTGGAGGTATTAATCACAGATCTTGTGGTTCATTTAAAGCTGTACAATTTTTAAAGTAAGATCATAAACCGAACGTCACTCATTAAAGCTTAAATAACAGTATGAAAAATATTGTTTGATAAACAGAAAATCTTAATTTAGTTCTAAAAATTCTTTTTCAGGAAATATATTTACACACTCTAATGTACAATGTAAAACTTAGTTATATTGTTAGCTAGTAATAAAAATCGCATGTTATTTCTGTTGCTTACGCTTCTGATTGAAACAAAGCAATTAGGACCTCTAAATTTTCTCTAAAAAATATTTATACACATCTACGAAAATAGTTTTAGTAAAAAATTTAGATGTAATAAAATAAATTGGTTTTTTAAAGTAATTCAGCGATGTATACTTACCATTATCATTATATTCCAGATAACCCTCTTGAATAAACTTTGATAGAGAGATCTTGAGCCAGGATCGATTCTGCTCCTCTTGTACTGCGAATGTTATGTCTTTGAACAACTTTAAAGAGTAATGAAAAACAAAAGTCCAGTAGCAGTATTTATTTCTTATTATTAGTAGATCCCTAAATTATTGACTTAGAATCCCAATGAATCACATTTAGTGAATCTAATCTACTACTACACGCATTAAGGAATGAAACCAACGGTTGAATCTATAGACACTAACCCGATGAGTCCTTTTTAAAATTAAAGTACAGAGCAGGATATCTTTGTACCACTGGCTTGAAATATGATTCAGTGAGTCCTATCAAATATCCAGTACCTACTAGAACAGTTTTTTCTGTGATACATATAAAATGTAATATTTTATGTAATTTATAATTCAGAGAGTTTCTTATAAATTTAAATGCTTTATTCCATGTGATAGCGACTTAAAAGAAACAAATAGTAGATAACTTAATTTATGATAAACGGTTGTATATTACTAGTCAGCAAAGAAAGAGAAAAAAATTTCTTAAACATGTATCTGGATTTTTAAACCAGAAGCTCTTACCTGATAAATTTTCTCTGCTGATAATGTATGAAGTATAATATCTATACATCACTTGTAAGATGTCGTTCTTGTCACGCCAACTTGAATATGTTTAGTAATTTAAGGTTTAAAAACAGTTTTCGTAAATTGGAATAGGTCATCATACCCGATTGCATGTAATATTAAAAAATATCACAAACTCATACCAGAGTACCAAATAGTTAACAGTCAAAATGAAAAAATGCTGCAGAGTAAGCTTTTGAACACAAGGTGATAAGCACTTTTAAATATACACGCTCATTTGGTAGTTACTAATATTCTGAGCATCTTTACATGTAAAATTCCACTTTTTCATCTAACAAGTAGCTACTATATAAAATTCTATGACAAAAATTTTTCTCATAGTTTTTATCTCGATTTGCGATACCCATTCAAGAGGGTGGGTACATGCGATGCTGAAGATTCTCTGTAGATTAAGTAATACTTGAAACATGAAAGTCAATGGACTTTTTTTAATAGCATCAGAATTAAATTGCTTTTTGCTGTTATCTGCAACATTTTTTAATATAGCTGATCGTTAACACTTAAAGCTGTACCTCAAAATGTAACATATAAGTGTACATTTACTCCAATACCATCTTTGTGGGGTAGCATTTACTGCACGCCCAAGCGCACGAATCTACTTTTCAGAGCAGTAGAGCTACTACTTATGTACGATAGCAACATAAATTTTAGCATGCAAGAGAACTTTTAAGCGTAACCTCGGTTTTCTTATAATTTTTATCTCGATTCATAGTACTATTTTATGAATGTAAAAATATGTTATTTTAAATACCTTTTGTGTGATACTTAAAACATAACAAACAATAGACTTTTTCATGGCATCAGAAATTTACTGTGATTTGCTGCCTCCTGATACTACCTTAAGTATAGCTGATAGCTAAGACTTTTATATTCTACTCGTAGTAGCATATGTTCTAACAGTTGTGTATAAGGCTTCAGAACAGTCAAGATAAGAGAATATGTAAACAATTATTGTCTTGGTCTTGACGTATTACGTCTCGGACTTGTCTTGAGATCCTGTCATTTAATTTTAGAATCATTTAAGCCATATATATTTATTATAAAGCAACAGAAACGCAACAAAATTTAATATTTGTGGAAGTACTAATAGACAAAAATTATGTTGTAGTAATATTGAAATTATTTTAAAATATTTTTGTAAAATATATACATAACGTTCTGATTATTTATTGAAACGTAGTCCAATTTTAGTTAATTTTGAATTTTACTTACTACTTTTCATTAGACCTTGATCACATTGATGTAAAATAAAAAGTAAATAAGTACGTTTAAGAATTATTGAAAAACCAATATTCTTAAGGAAACGATTCTTGGTATTGTCTTAAAATTTTAAGCTGTACCTTGTCTTGATCTTGTCTAGAAATTCAAGACAATATAGGACAATATCAAGAGTATTCTTAAAATCTCATAAGGCCCTACTTATTTAAACATTTTCTCTGAAGTGTATTATTCAGTATTTATGCGTATGTTCTGTCGTAGTAAAACTACTGCTTATCTACAACAGTAGAACGGAAGGTCCGTTTTATGCTTTAAAAAAAAGCTGTCAAGACGTTCGTATAAGAAGGTTACTAGCCCATATTTTAATTGACTGCTTTCAGCAAAAAAAAATTGTTATAAATGCTTTTCTAGATTTACTTTTGGAATTAAATCTCATGTGAATATTTCTAACAACACATCAGCCTACTCCTTAGTCTTCTATGATAACATTATTCAGTACAGTTTAACAAGTAGAAATGTGAAAAGACTCATGTAGAGTGTGGTAAGTGGTGAGAATGAAAAATTTTTAAGGTACTAATGAGGTAGATCACTATAAAAGAAACAACAATCAGAAGATAAGCTTGTTTATTTTCTACCAACTCTAGAGAAAAGGTCCGTACGTGACATTGACTGACTCAAAGTAACTTTTAAAGCACCTTTAAATATAAAAAACATACATCAACAGTCAATGATCAATCTCAGATACAAATTTTAACAATAAATCTCTTTACGTACAAAAAAAACAAAAAATTGAAATAAATGGATCGTATAGTTGGTATATAGGACTCTAAACAGCTTTTAAATAACTTTTTATTACAAGAGTTACATAGTAGTTAATGACATTGACATTCAAGCAACCACTTTCTTGAAAATGGCTTATAGAATAATGGTTTGGCAGTGATAATTTAATGAAAAAGTAAAACGCTGACTGTACCTCGTCGTGAGAGCGTGGTAAAGAAGAAAGATTTCTACTGTAGTAACAGCAGGAGCGCATTTTTAATACAAAGCAAAGTCATTTCTGCCGCTCCGTACAACGAGGTCAGTATAATGCTGTAAGAAATACCCCCCTTCTAAATAACAGATTAAAGCTGGTACAAGACTATCCCTTGTTGGTACAAGACAACGGATAGTCTCGTACCACAAGGCCTGACCCCGTACCTCTGTAAGTAGAGTGGCCCCGTACCCCCATAAAGTACGTACTACTAAGTGTAAATTATGTTAATTAATATTTGTTAGAGATTACTATCTTGAAGCTTAAGAAGACAATATTTGTTTTTATTTATTAAGAAAATAATGAAAGTTATTACTTATTTCTTATTCCAGAGATTCATCGAGCACTCGAACTCTTAAGTGATTACCACGCAAGATTAACAAAAATACAAGAAAAGCAGTTAATCATCGAGATCGAGAGATTAATACGCATTTTTAAAAGTCGATTCTTTCAAGCACTAATTGGTAAGGTATACAATATACATGTCAATTGATAAGAAAACATAAGTTAAGTAGTTAATTGGTAAAGATATAATCTAGTACAAAAAGAATTAGATTAACACTAATTAAAAAAAAAAAATAAAACCACACATATACATAGCATACACAAACATGTCATTGAAGTACATTCATTTACAAAAAGTGGCGTTTATGAGCCTTACAAAACGAGACTACTGTAAAAAGGTGCTTTTATAGATAATGTGCTACCTTGTTTACATGTTAATTAAATGATTGACACATTTATTACTCACAGTTCACGTAATTCATGAAAAAAAATTTTTTTACAGGAAACTTCATTTGACGCGTTCTAAAATAAACTATTATTGAAATAAGTGAAATGAACAGTTAAGGCTGCACAGTGAAAAATAAAAAAAAAATAACACTGAGGTCATCTATTTGTGTTGATTCGAAAAAAATAGCAGCCGTGATTCTATTGTTACGTCGTAGCTTTTTGAGGTAACTTTAGCGCACGAGAACTTAAAAACAGCATGCAACACGTTGATAGCAAATGCGTTTGTGTTAAGCAGTGTTTGTTAATTGTTAGCAAACTTTATTGGATCACAAATAATATAATGATAAATTAGACAATCGGGCGCTTAATAATATAACTTACCATAGTTCATATTAGCTACTTGCTTGTTGGTTGACAGATTCTTGAAGGAAGAGGATAAGTTCGCAGGGTGCAGTTCTATTTAAACTCTCAATTGGATTGATAATTGAGGGTACGACCGGTGATGAGTCAAGGAGTAAAGGTTAATTTAATTAACATATTCTTGGTAAAAAGGTGCAGCTGCAGGCATAAGCCAGATGTTGAATTTTGCGGGGGTGAAGTAAGGAAGCAGAAATGGCTGGTGAGCACGTGATTAACTCAGCGTGCATTAGTATCGATTAATGGGTGTAATAGCGAGGTGGCAAATACCAGACGGTATTTGTTACCGAAAGTGGGTAAACGTCACTAAGAGTGATACGCCCTCCCCCTTAGTTTTTACTCGCCAGGCGAGTTCTTGCCTGGTAAAATTGGCTCGTGCTTTGAAAATATAATTAAAATGTAGCTAAGGTTATATTCGCATGAAATATTCTCTTTACATATTAGTACTTCATTTTATAATGTGAGCTAATAGCTAACCATTATTTTAATTCCTAATGATACAGTTAATAATGTGCAGCGTTTCTTATATATTGTTATTATATTTGTTTATTTATTTCTTATGTTGTTTTTGTGTTGTTGTCTTGTTGTTGTTTTTTTTGTGAGTCCAGTTTTTGATGTTTGCTAACTCGTATTTTGAATTCAATCCTTTTTTTTGTGTTTGTGTAAATATTTTTTTGTTTATTTTTTAATTTTTTTTTCTTTTTTTTTCGTGTCGGCTATTTTTTGTTTGTTTTTTGTGTGATGATTTTGATATTTATTATTCGGTTTTGTTTATTATCGTCATTTATACATTTGTTATTCATATTTATTGGCTGAAAGAAAAAAAGGATTCATTTACTTGTGTTACCCATATTTCTTAATTCTGGTGAAACGATGACTATGGTGCTAAGCTGATGGGGGTCCTTCGCAGTTCCAGCAACACTTTTGGTTAAACAGGTTCCTTAAGTGCTGTTCGTTAGCACATTTGAAGAGGCACGCAGTTTGGATGTCCTACAAACTATAATTCACATACCTGTTGTAACACTGCGCTCATGATCTCCAGATCTGTAAACCTTCGTTACACTCCAGGCATTTCCCGTAGTTGGGGCTGTGGGCAAGGCTGCTACTTCTACCAAAGTCACCTTTATACAGTAGTCCGCCATATGTTATTCTCTGCGTGTTGGCTGCTGCTAACTGTTGGCAGCGCAACTCGTACGCGTTGTTTCAAGAATTACTCGATAACGCGTTTTTCTCCCGATGCATAAGCTAGCTGTTAAGCCCTCGTTTTATTGCCTTGTTTAGAGCAAAGCTTCACCTAGTGTCTCTAATTGTCTTCCTGAAAGACTCCTGTTTACACAGTAGTTCATACACCACAAAATGGATGTTGTTTTTAAATGCCTCTATCGGCAGATTTTTTTCCTCACGATCAAGTCGCTTCAAACCGTACTTAAGGGTCCAAAGAAGCTCTTGGTCCTAATATTTATCTGTAGATATTTTTATTAGGTTAGTCTTTGCAGATGCTAGCTTTTTTCTCCTGTTTACTGTTTTGGCCTTAATTCTTCTTCTTTGCTTGTAACCCGAACATGATCATTTCTGTAAGAGTAACAAGTCATTGATTCATTTCTACGTTTTTTGTCCAAATTATTGCAACATTGATATCGATCAAGTAATTAAAAAATTTGTTTTTGGACTTAGTTAGGAGATTTATTTATCTCTTATTCTATGTTAAAAAGGGTTTGTTTTTTTTTTTCAACCTGTGTTTCTGCGTTTTTAGTATAGATGGCTAAAGATTAGATTCGGGGCTTATGTACTATAGGTGTTCGAAATTAAACTCAGTAAAATAGTGGACTGTATAATTTATATCGCACGCCGGATTTGGGGGAGCGTGAAAAGGATGTTAAAAAAAGACACAATAATAAATGCACTTTATTTGTGCAAAAGCAATTTATTTGTGTAAAATACTTTACTATTAAGTTGAAAACAAAAAAATTACCATCTACTGTTCGAAATTGAGCTCAGTAAGATAGTGGACTTTATGATTTATATCAAACGCCAGATTTAGGGGAGCGTGAAAAGGATGTAAAAAAAAGGACACAATAGTAAATGCACAACACACTTTAAACACTTTAGCCGTTTATTATAAAAAAATAATCTTTATTTAATTTTACTTTAACAAGTCACAATGCTTGCTTGCAAGACAAAAAAAGGAAGAATTAATTTGTGAGTCAGACGGAGAAATAACGTGTCAATCGAAAATGTCAATCGTTTTTCGTTACAGAAATCTTACATAAAAACGATACACGTTAAAATTATAAACACGAGCGCAAAGCGACTTACCGAAAAGGGCGTTCGAGGCTGACTGACGATAACCGCAGTAGCAGCAAGCTGCTGGACATAGGTAAGTACAAACAGAGTCTATTGGTGTATTAATAGACGCGTGCACGCTTATGATTGGCCCTTATAGGTAAGAGAATATCCTAAAGCGCGAGATTTCTAATCTCATGAACTAAATTTTCTATTTACATTAGTACAATGTTACTGATGTTGCACATAGTCCCAAGGTTAATTGACAGAAATGTAATGAATGTACATTCATAACAAGTTTTAAAAGGACAAAAGGGTGGATCGCATTCAACTTACAAAAATTCGAAATAATAAAAGTTTTTTTTTTTTAATATAATGAGAGTCAGCCGGTAAAAATCAGTAATACTGATGTTTTACATAGCCCGAAGGTTGATGGACAGGTGGATGGAATAATATACAATTAAGTACCGTGTGGATAAAGCAGTGGAACGCTTTTAACGTACAATAGCAAATAATTCAAAAATCAAAAACAACATAATAAACAAATTACTGATAATTTTATAAATGTTTTCGCAAGGTTTGTGACCTTTAGATATGAGATTTAATAATAATAATAGTAAATAAAAAGAAAATAAATTGATCTAAATCAGACTTATTATTATTGTGTCCTGACTAAAGTTCAGATACGGTACGCAATAATATTAGTTTGTGTATTGCCCTTACAAAACTATATAAAACGGTTCTAATCTTGGCGACTCTGACAAAAGACTTGGCATCCTTATAGACTTCAACAACCATGCCTAAAGGCCATTTACCAGGTGGGAAAGACTCATTTTTTATAAGCACGAGATCACCAGGCTTAACCGAGCGTTGAGGATTCAACCACTTGCAATGACTTAGTATAGTGGAAAGGTATTCAAGTGACCACTTTTCCAGAAGACTTGAAACGATTGTGTCACTAGCTTCCAGCTTTAAGTGGCGATACCTTTTTAAAAGAAATATCGGGCTCTGGCACAAGAAATAAAGACCTCATAATCAAAAAATAAGCAGGAGTCAGTTGATTACGCTTAGAAGAATCATCATTAAGTTAGGCTCTCCTTAATCTACCCCTAACTCTTATCAATCCGCAGTTTTTAAACGGCGTAAGATTAAGCAAACGGCTAGATCAAAGTAGTAGTAAGCTATTTCTGAAACTACGATCTTGATTTTAAGTTAGTAACTTAAACTCAGTGGAAAGGTGACATTGTTGATGCTGATAAGCTAGACACAGTCTAGCACAATAAATTTCTAATGTTAAAAGGTGAATCGAGTCAACTTTAATAAAAGAATACAAGTCAATAAACTGCATATAGCCTGTAAAAGGAGCTCAGGATTTCCAGCTATAGGTAAATATGAATTCTTTTGTTAAACTTTATGTAAACAACGGTATGTAAAACGAAGGCAATATGCTGTTACTCTTAGCAACCGTTCCCACTTGAAACATCGAGTTAATAAAGTCATTAAAAAAGACTCAGATTTATTTACAAGACTATTTACGTAAGGCATTGAACTATTTACATTCATAGAGGTTGGAGCAATCATTTCTACTTTAAACTCTGAACAGTTAGGGTGCAAATCATGAAGAATTTTAGGGCCCCGAAACCATAAGATTTGATTTTTGTGACAAGTTGGATCATGAACCAAAGGGCATCTGACCCGATAACAACCAACCAATTTGCGAAGAAGAGGTAATTGGGTAGTCATGGGGTAATTTGCGAACTTGCTGACCGATAATAATTTTATGGACAGATGCATCTAACAAAATATCAATTTTATCTAAACTGTAAGATTCTGGTTCTGCTAGAATTACATCCTTCCCATAATCTAAATTTGCCAAACGACTACCTATAGGTGGTTCGTAGGAAGATATTTTGGGCACAACTAACGCTTCAACAAGGTGCTTAAAACCAGACTCAAAATGAGGCCTAAATTTGAAAGCAACTGATTTACTAGCGTCCGTGGATATCAGTCCACCCACTCCTGACAGAGTCGTACTAACTGATCTCGGTTTCAAATGCAGCATATCACAGAGAGATTTAGTAATAATACAATTCTGTAAGCACTGATTAATAAGAGCTCGTACCAATATGCAAGATCGATCAGTGGCATACACAAAAACACGAGCAGTAGCTAAAATCACCTTGGGTATGACGATTTTATTACTACTGCATGACTGTACATTCATACTAGACTCTTAAAAAAATCTATGCTTGGTTTTGTACAGTAAAGAAGTTCGTCAAGTTATTTACAGATTTTTTTTGCTTATTCTTCGCAGAGACAGATGTAGAGCTGAACTCATCCCCTCTGTGCATAATGGTGCAATGCTTTTGGTTGCAGTGTGAACACTTACTATTAACAGAGCACTCCTGATTAAGGTGAGAACCAAAACAATCAACACAGAGACGATGGGACTTCAGAAATTCTTATTTATCGCTCCACTACTGTGATTTAAATAAATCACAAGAGACAAGATGATGTTTTTGATTACAAAATTGGCAAACAATGGAATCTGAAACAACTGTCTAATGTGCAGTAACACCAAATATAGGCTTACCACTAGAAGATCCCATATTTTTAAAAGGAGTAGTTGCGCAAATATTTACAATCTTATTAACAGGTTTACAAGAAAATGATTCCATTGTTATGATTTGTGCCGAAATGGAGTCTCGTAGTTGACCTCAAGTAGGAGGATCACTGCTACTACCTAATTTTTTTTGCCAATCCTTGTTTGTTTGAAAATCAAATCTACTAACTACAACAGCGATGAATATGTCAGCATATTCTACTGCTCTTTCTAAAGATATCAAGGAATCAACAGAACTTTTCATCTCCTTAGATATGCGCTTCATTTCAGAGCAAGAACTGCCTATCATAGCTTGACAACTGAGAATAGTAGTTGTATACGTATTAATGGGACGACGTTTATTATCATAATACTGGGTTATAATATTTCAGGCCTGTATATAACTCTCTTCAGACAAGGGTATATTTTTAATAAGGTCTGAAGCTTCACCCTTTAGATGCGCCCTAAGATGTTGATATTTAATAATAGCTGGTAATTTTTACTTCCTATGGACTATAGCCCTATAAACATCGCAAAAATTCTCCTAACTAGCAAAATCACCATTAAAGGATGGCAAGTCTATTAAAGGTCAAGAAGAGAAACTCTGAAACGAACTAACATTGGCATCAGCAGGAGGTAAGGTGCTTGTTGGATTCGAATGATCATTAAGCGAATTGAAAAAATCGTTAAAATCACCCTAAACTAAATAAAAAGTATGCTCCACCACTTCATAGCACTCATTTTCAAAATAATCATGAGTTGTGGATAAAGGTTTTATATTCATAATATCCTCATGAGTAGATTTAAACTGTTCAAAATAATCTCTGAGTGATTGAAGCCTTGAGTCAGCCTGACCCCTGGTCATTTTTACCTGCCCAAGTTTTTTAAAGTTTATAAAGGAACCTTTAATTTTGTTATACAGTTAAACTTGTACCTCATAAAGGTTATCCATTTTGATAAGGTGAATTTCAATTCAAGTGATGAATATTTAATAAATAAATACAAACAGCGCACCGTAGCCAAACTTGAGTCAGACAAAAGCTAACTAATTTAACAATAACGCTAAACGACGGTAGTGTTTCTAATTCTTACAAGTGCTTACATGAATTTGAGTTCACAAAAATATATTTAAGTCAAACGAAAAACTATAAACAACTGATATTACAAATCACAAAATATACAATTTTACAAACCGTGTAAACAGGACCAAGTATTCGGAGTTATGTTGAGTTTCGAAAGACCTGCAGGACTTGACAGCAGCGGTGCTGACTTAATAGCCTGTATAAGTTGGCAGCAGCACACGCTAAAGATGAAAGGACCTGTGGTGCCAGCAGCAGCAGCGGTGTTGTCTCAACAGCCTGCAGAGGCAGGCAGCAGCACACGCTGACGACGACCAAGGCACGAGCAGTAGCAGCGGTGTTGTCACAATAGCCTGCAGAGACAGGCAGCAGCACACGCTAACGACGAAAGGACCCATGGAGCCAGCAGCAGCAGCGGTGTTGTCAGCCTGCAGAGGCAGGCAGCAGCACACGCTGACGACGACTAAAGTACGAGCAGCAGTGAGTCCCCAAAATAAACAATGGACTCGCTTGCACCCGACGTCCAACGAATAAAGAAAAGAGAGAAAGAGAAATGGCTATATGTGTGTGTGTGTGCGTGTGGACTACGCGCTGGGGCGTTGACTGCGTCAGCCTCGTCGCCCGAGAAGAACGCAAAAAGAAGCCAAGATGGCCGATAAAACGACCACGTGTCTTACACAAAAGGAAAATGTCCTATACTAATATTTCACCTTCTCACATTGGGCTCGATGGACCATGTTTCAAATTGAACTCAGTAAGATAGTGGACTGTATAATTTATATCGCACGCCGGATTTGGGGGAGCGTGAAAAGGATGTTAAAAAAAGACACAATAATAAATGCACAACACTTTTTTATACACCTTAGCCATTTATTATAAAAAAACAATCTCTCTATTTAATTTTACTTTAACAAGTCAGAATACTTGCTTTCTTGTAAAATAAAAAAAGGAAGAACTAATTTTTGAGTCAGATGGAGAAATCACGTGTCAATCAAGAATGTGAATCGTTTTCGTTACATAAATCTTACATAAAAACGATACACGTGAAAATAATAAACACAAGCGCAAAGCTACTTACCGAAAAGGGCGTTTGAGTCTGACTAACGATAACCGCAGCAGCAGCAAGCTGCTGGACAAAGGTAAGTATAAACAGAGTCTATTGGTGTATTTATAGACGCGCGCACGCTTATGATTAGCCCTTATAGGTAAGAGAATATCCTAAAGTGCGAGATTTCAAATCTCATAAACTCAGTTTTCTATTTACATCAGTACAATGTTACTGATGTAGCACAATAGGTTAAAAGTGTGTGTTAGTTTTTAAAGGTGTGGTGGC
Source organism: Copidosoma floridanum (assembly GCF_000648655.2). The sequence continues at coordinate 701,113 of NW_019384230.1, read as the reverse complement.
TGCTATAAAGTCAATGAATACTGTTTCGGTGAGTTGCTTCACTGGTATTTGCTAATTACTTGGTGGGTTTTGTGCTGTTGCATTTTCTCCGTTGCCTTAGTTTTCACCGTTGGGCGGCGATCTTGCCAGATGTAGCAGCAGGTTCGTGAGTGAATTTCAGATTGCTCCTAAAATAAGAATTGACCATCTGTTGATGCTGTGTAGAGCGTAACCGTGAATAATTGTGTCTAAAATAAACTTTATGGTCCAAGAAATTATTACTCTAATGAGAAAAGTGGACTGGCTTATCTGAAAAAAAAAAAGTTTTTGCCACATTTTATTCCAAGTATTTTCTGCAATCGTTTGTTTAGTATTTTTGTCAAAGATGTATAAGAGTGAAAATTGTTGCGCAACTCTTGTTTTTCTATTATACTTGCTGCTACTTGACTAAGTACCACTGAGCGTTCAGAAGAAGACATGATATAGGTTTTTAATTTTATCTAGGTCGTTGTAAGAATAAATACTGCTATGTGCTAAGTCGAGGGGACTGGAGTATTTTTAAGTTTGTTTGATGTCTGGCCTTAGTAACTGTGGATCATCTTGGGTTGTAATTCGTGGTAACATTTTGTACCATCGTGATCTAAAATTAAACATTACGGGAAGTACTGTATTGTATCCTGTTTTTGTACTGTGTTTTTCAAGTATGTGTGTAAGTGGTGCCGAAAAATACGGTTTTTTATTACAAAACACTGCCAGCTTTTGGTAGTATGCTTCGTGCATCAGTTTCTCTTATGCGCACCTCTACTTGTATATACTTAATAATATACGCTACTAAAAAGCTGATATAACCTGAGCCAGACATAAGTTGATAAGTGAAGTTATCTGGTGACATGGTGGCAATATTGAATGCATTTCCTATTCCTCTTTTCTCTAATTTGCATCGTTTAAACAGTTCGTCTATGTAAAGCTTCTTCATTCGTTTTCTGAAGTGTTTTTCAATAAAGACAAATTTAGAATTCTCGTATGTAAACATATGTCTGTTGTTAATATCAATGTTTTTTTCTGCTGGGATATTTTACTTCTCGGGGTCAGTCAGTAAAAATATTTTTGGGTGTTCTCTTTCAGTAAGCGCAAAAGAGCATGTGTTTGCAGTGCCCATGTGTTTGAATGCGTATGTCACATGATCTGATTCAAGTACATACAGCGATTTGAACTGTTTTTTTCTTTTGAGTACCCTCTTTACGTACCCTGTAAAAAGATTTGGTAGCAATTACGGTTGCGTGAATCAATAGGAATTACGTTCCGAAACTCGTATCCGTCAACGCTGTCAATGCATCTGCGAAGCCTGCTATCTTTATGAAAAAGGTCTTCAAGTTATTGATAGGAATATCTTGTATTATGTTGTCATATAGAGTTATATTTCTGTGTAAATGAATTCTATTGCATTTGTCTCATGTTATTTCTTTGAGATATTCCATTTCCTCATTTTTATTACTGAATTATGTTACTACATGCCACAATATTGTATTGTTTTCCTCAGCTTGGTTATGCAATATATAACACGTGTGAAAGGGTGGTCGTTTAACTGGATAAGTGACACGTGTACTCTAGTTGAATTTATGACCAGTTCAGGGATGCAGTATTCTTCTTTATTGACTAGATAGAAAGTTGTAAAATTAGTAAAAGATTATCCACAGTCATATCCAATAGCTGCTGTAGCTCAGTTAACGATTTGGTAAAAGATGAATAGCCAGAGGATTATCTTTATCTGTAAAATGGGTAATTTTTTATTTGTTTTTTGTAATTAATATTATTAAATCATGCTTTAGCGTGGTCTTAACGGCACATCAAACAAAAATGACAACGACAATACACAGAAGCGCTTAGCAAGCAAAAAACCTTTGAGGCCCTGTAGGAGCCATACATTGTTTCCTTTTTTAACTAATTTAGAATTTGGTTTTATATCGTATATCTTTTTTGCTCTGTTTTTAGCCATAATTAATTTTTCTTAACGATCTCATATAGGGTGTTTAGTTAAGTGACAAGATCTTTCATGTTCTGTAAGTATGTGGGTAATAAATCATCTGCTTCGAGGGGTTCGCTACTAGGTAGCCAGGCTATTTTTCCAAAAACTAATTTGAAAGGTTTGTGCTGAGTGCTTTTGAGTTTATTAGTATTCAAATTAAAAGTCGCCAGTTCTACCCATTTATTCCACTGTTGTTCTTTTGTAATAAATATTTTAAAGTATTCAGTAAGGGTGTAATGTGATCTTTCAAGGGAACCGTTTTACTAGGTATGGATCGCTCTCATAGTAAATTACTTGATTGTGAATCGACTAGCTACCATCTCAATTAATTTACTTAGAAAGTAAGTACCTTCATCCGTTGGTATAGCTGCTGGAGTTCCATAAATATAAATGAATCTCTGAACGAAAGCATCTGCTGTTGATATAGCAGTTTGATCTTTTAATGGGACTGACATAGCGTATTTCGAGAATAAGCACTGCATCGTTAGAATATACTCATTAATTTGCTAAGTTGCTTGTAACGGACACCCTAGGTCCAGAGCAAGTTTAGCAAAAGGTTGGGTAGGTGTGTCGGTGATAATTAATTTTTGTTTGGTTTTAACACGTACTAGTTTTTTTCGTTGACACTCAAGGCATTTTTGTATGAACGATTGGATGTTTTCATTTTAATGTTTCCAAAAAGTCTTTTTGTTTGCAGTAAGTTTTATTAACACTTTTATGCCCGCCTGTAGCGGAGTGATGCATTTCCTTAATAATGTTATTTTTTCCTGGGGCAGTGGATGCTGTATTATTCCCAGGCGAATAATTTTTTTGGCTTGTGTGATATGTTTTTATAGCATTTGTGATATTTTCTGGAACTTGAAATCTTCTAATTTTGCAGTTCTAGCAATACTGGCTGTTGATATGTTTTTGTCTATTTATATGTTATTTAAGTTAGTAAGTGACTTATTTAGCACTGTTGTTATGTTTATTATGCTTTCTTTGTCTTGACCTCTTCTGGGTGAAACTATGTGAAAATTGATATTGTATTTAATTTATTTAGGTCTGCTAGTTTTAAATGTCTTTCAGCAGGGTAATTTCTTTATCGTACTAATATCTTGTGCTCTGTCATCTAATGGTTCGCAGAGGTTGTCGGTGAAGTAAACATAATTGTCTTTGCTTATATAGATCCTTTTCCTTGAAGAAATTATTTTATTCTTTTGTGTTACTAGGGTAGGTAGGCAATTATTGTTATTACTATAACTATTCTGCATATAATTTTTTTCGTGCTCTCCTAGAATAGATGATTTGCATAAGGGTAGGGTGTAAAAAAAAGTTTCTTCACCGTTATGAGGGTTGCGCTGCTGACTTTTATAAGTTTTATAATGGGTGCTTGGCGAGTCTTTTTCGGTTTGCCTCACTTCTATGGAAGAGACTGCCTACTCTTGCTCAAAAGTAGCTGAGCCAGTTGCATGGTCTTGATTCTCATTGTTGTCAAGTCTTCGTTGCTTAGGAACTAAAACTGATAAGGATCCTTTGTAGCAGGAGCTGATACTTTTACCTTCCCTTTGGCGTTTCGTTATTCCGTATTGCTAGGTTTCTTCTTATATGGTATTTGACAGCTGTTGCTGCTCCTTTTTTGTGCAGGTGAGTAAAAGTATGTGAGCGTCAATTGGATTCCTATATCGTGCGTCTTCGTTGACGTTCTGGAAGCCTGGTTATCATATTAAATCATATTGAAAATCAGCAAGTTTCAGTAACAAGCGTTTTACCTGGGAGTATGAGGATTTTATCAAATTAAGCCATACAAGGGGTCGATGATTGGTCACTAGTATGAACTTCCTTTCGTTCAGGTATACTCTTAATTGCTCTATGCAATATATTAGAGCCAGGGTTCTTTAGAGAGTGCAGAGTAGTTGCTTTCACTTTTGGACAAGGTGCGACCAACAATTTAACAGTGCTTATCAAATTCTTTGGAGTAAATACATACATTGTCAAAGAAAAAACTGCCCCTTTGATGTTTGAAATAAGGGCAGTTATGAGTGCTAAAAATATTGGTGTACTTATTTTCAATTCGAAAGGGCAATTTTTAAAGTCAAAAAGTCCTAGATCACACAAAGGTAGTGTTATGTCTGTCTTCTTTTCTTATTTTCATTTGGTTATAACCAGCTTTCAAATCGAAGACTGTTCAATATTGAGACGCGTCTATTTTGTCTAGAATTTCCATTTTGTTGGGTACGGGATGATTATAGTCGGGTATTACGTCATTAAGTTTTTTAAAGTCTATCACGACTCTGTATCTTTTTTGTCCGTCGGGTTCCAGCTTTTTTGGCACGCAGAAAACAGGCACTGCGTAAGGGCTTATGAAGGGCTCAATGACTTCGTTTTTAAGCATTTCTTTGACTTGTCTGTATATTTCTTTCTGCAAGATGGGAGGTTGCTGGAAAAGTTTAATTGTAATGGGGGTACTAGTTATTGTTGGTATGTATAGCTCCATTAGGTCCGTAGCAGGTAAACTTTCACCTTCGAGGTAAAACCTGTTGGCATAGTCTACTATTATTTTTTTTTTTGGTTTTTAGTTTGCTGTGCTCGATGTGCTCGAAGCGCAATATATTTAGAACCTTTTGCTTTCGTAGAGTTACGCTCGTGCTTAATGATATGTTTAAAATTTCTTCATTTTTGATGCTTGGAGCATATCTTCCTTTTAATTGTAATTTAAGGTTTTTGATGTAATTATTAGTGCGTTCTTTCGTTTGAATGATTTTCTGAGGGTTTTTTTTTTTTTAATATTTGCCTATCTGTTTTTGCAATATTTGTAGTCCTTCTTGGTATCTTGTGCTTAGATATTTTTGAGGTAGGTTTGAATATTGCGTGAAGTTGCAGCCTTTATTTTCGTAAATAAGTGATTTTTCTAAGATTTTGAGGCTTTCGAGGAGTTCATTTTCTATGTAACTATCGTTCGTATTACAATGTTAGGCGTATAAATTGTCGTTATGACTTTGAACTTCGGTGCTTTTGCGATTGTCAGCAGTTTCATAATAACTTCTTATGGGATTAAAATTTTTTTTTAATTTTTGCATATGGATACCTAATTTTTGTCGAGTTTAAAGTTTTTTGATTTCGGATTTCGGTATTTGTGATGCTACCTTTTATTTCATGATTCCGGGTTTTGGCATTTTTTATTTTATGCTTCTGAATTTTGGCTTTTAAAATTTTGTTTCTTATTTCACGATTCTAGATCTCAGAGATTGTTGATGATTTAGAATTTCTTGTTTCTCAAATACTTGCGAGCTCAGATTGCGTGGTTTTTGAAGGTTCTGAGTAAGCGTGTTCTATTTCTTTAACGCGTAAAAAGTTGTATGGAATACTTGTGTGTGTGATGAAACTTTTACTCTGTTTTTGGGAATGCTTTGTGTTATTTGTTCTGGTTTCGATAGTTCATTTTATATTTTTAAGTAACTTTCATAAAAATTAATTTGTACTTGATAAGTACAAAATATCTCGTTTTATATTAGGCTGTACGTTTTTATGGAGAATTCATCTGTAATAATGTGAAATTTAAAGAAACATTCATGAAAGCTTAGAATGATGTAGCCTTGGGTTCTAATTTCTCCGTTCATTATGTGTTTAAAGTGCAGAATGGTATCATGAAAAATTATGAAGTTGGGTTGAATGACAGACTCTTTAATAAGTGATGCTTCTGCTCTAGTGTCAAGAATAAACGACAAGGGTCAATTGATTTCACTGAATTTAATTGTTACGGGAGGTGTTTGGGTTTTGATATTTAATAAGATTAGGTTTTTTTAACTATTGCCTGTTTTAAGAAGATTTTAGTGTTACATTGCTGGTTTCTTTCAAGCTTACGCTCTAGCAGAAATCTGAGTCGTTTCCTAATGCCTTTTACTTAATTTTATCATTGTAGGCTTTTTTTACATTAGCTATTCCAGTGATCTAATTTTTCGCAATATTTGCACGTTTTTTAATTGTTTCTATCATTATTAATTGAGTTTAAAGTTTGTTGCTGCGTGTATTGGTTTGATATGTAACTGTTGGATTAATACGTAGGTGCAGGATTATTATGTAATAGTTGACTTCATGACACGCCCTTTTTTGGGGACTGAGTGTAAATAACGGTATAGGGAAGTGGCTAGGACAACGATTGGTAATGGATGGTGAGGCATTGTTCATAGGCGTGGCTTGGTGAGTGTCGGCTTTACTAGTATTAAAGTGATATAAGCAATTGCCCGCTAAGTGCCCTTGTTTTTCACAAATTTGGAAGTCTCTCATGTACGGATAAACTGGGGTATTGAGATCTAATTTTGAAGGATGTTCAGTGATTCCTACGTCATTCGTTAAAGCTCGTTTTGCTAAATGGCAGTTACGATTTCAAAGGGACTTATATTTTGAGTAAGCAAATATTTTAAAATATTAATCATTAATTTGCCTTGACAAACACTTGTGACAATTTCTGTGTCTCTCATTTCTGATAAAGATGCCACTTATTTCTTAATTTTCGGAGCGTTTGCGAGATTTATACTGTCAGGTAAGTCTTTTTGTCTCATTTTTTGATAAATCAAACAATCTGATACAGTCTGTTGTTTTTTTACAGTAATAGTAGGTTTAATTTTGTTAATGTAAGTGAGAAGAATTTTAAAAATGTCAGCGTTGTGGATGTCCATTGTTAATGTGTAAAAGGTAGTGGTTTTTTTGGACAAGCCCCCAATTGTTACGTTGTGGCTTTTAGACGTAACTTTAGTGCACAAGAATTTTAATGCAGCGTGCAGCGCGGGCACAGCAAATTCATTTGTAGTCAGCAGTGTTTGTAACGAAGTAACAGTATCAAAAGTAATTTACCAGTTGCTTTACAAGTAATAGAAGATTACTAAGGATACAATTCTTTAGGAAAGAGGACGAACTTGCAGGGTGCGGTTCTATTTAAATCCTTAATAAAATCGATGATCGGGTATAGGACTGGTGGTAAGTCAAGGAGTGGAGGTACATTTATGTAACATATTCTTGGAAAAAAGGTGCAGCTGCAGGCGTTAAATTTTGCGGGGTTGAAGTTAGGAAGCAGGAATGGCTGATGAGCACGTAATTGACTGAGCGTGCGTTGGGATCGATTTATGGGTGTGGTAGCGAGGTGACGAATACCAGACGGTATTTGTTACTGAAAGTTGGTAAACGTCACTAGGTGTGATACTATCTTCTGCACCTACACTGTTTTAAATTACCTCTAGAATATTCTCCATTTCTTTTTGGCCTGCATAAATAAGTTTTCAAAAATGCGTGAGAGAGCATTAAAATAGAAATAAGAAAGCCCAAAAGAATCCAGTTAGGGGTAAGTTACTAGGATCATGATTTTATCAGCTTCTGATCACTTCATAAATTCAGGTGTCGGATCCTGTGATTCTAAAGTGTTTCAGAAAACTGTTGCTTGTTTTCAGCTTTTCTATAATCTCAGTACAGATTTACTACAGAATCCCTTATAAAATAAGTTTTACACCCTTAAGTCTTAATAGTCAAGATTAGAGGTAGAACTAGAAATATCTTGAAACTACTATTCTGAAAATAGGTGAATCATAAAATTACTATTTCAGAATAGTATTTTTAAAAGCTTAGTCTTTTTAAAAGAGAGGAAAGCCTAAATCCCTATTGAGAAAAGGAAAAACTCGTATTTACTATTTTTAAAGATGTACAAACATTAAACTACTTTTTTCATAATCAAGAAAAGCTAAAATACCTATTTTCAGAAGTAAAAACTAAAATTTCCTCTTCTGAAAACGGTAAAAACGTAAAATTTTTCTTTTTCAAAATAAGAATAACTCAAAATCCCTCCTTTAAGAACAGGAAACTTGGAATTCATCTTTTTGAAAAGAGTGAGAACGTAGACTTACTATTATGAAAAAAGGCTGTTGCTCTTTTAAACATTGAGAACTTTCACTTTTACTCTGTTAGAAACACGAAATTCAGGCTCTCTTTTTTAAAAAGTAGTAACTTGGCTTTTTTTTCTTTTCATGATTGTTATAATCATAATTTAATAGTTATAATATAAGTTTTCACTCTATTTTATACAAGAACTCAAGGTTTCCCACTTGCAAAATAGAGGTTTCGCCTTTTTCCTATTGAAAAAAAAGTAATTTTACGTTTTTACTATTTTCAAAAGAGGAAATCCATGTTTACTGTTTTAAAAAATATGGATTTTGACTATTTTCTTCTTTTATTAAAGCAATTTCACGTTTTTACACTTAAAAAAAAAAGTTCTCAAAACTGCTATTCTTAAACATTATTTTTAAGTTTTCTCTATTTTTATAATAGTAGCTTCAAGATATTTCTATTTTTACCTTTAATTCTTACTATTTGGACTTAAAAGTTTATTCTTTAAATAAAAATTTGATTTGGAAAAATTAACAGCCGTCTTACAGCTATCTTCTAAACATCCCCCGTTGTTCCTATTAGCGGAAGTAAGATTAACCACTTAAGAATAGCTTTTAAAAAAACTGAAATGTTAGGTAAGTTTGATGTGTTGGGCTCATATTTGGTAAGAAATTTCTGAGCCTTTAAACACACTGAAAATGAGCAGTATTTTTTCTAATGAATCTGTAGCCTTAAAAAGATCTGATTTAAAAGTATAAAAACGTTCTGCATAAAAAAGTCTTAATGTATTTGATGTAAGGTTTGCACGGAGTACCAGTCAGTAGTCAAAATTACTTAGATTGATTTTGTCAAAGTAAATGTATTAAACAATATTATACTACGAATGTCATAGAAAATGTATGCTGCACCAAAAAAAAAACCCTTACCGTTTTTATACTTTAATTTCAGACTTTGTAAAGGCTACACATTGAGTAGTGCTGACGCTATTCGTCTGCCATTGTGTAGAAAGGCTCAAAAATTCCTTACAAAATATGAACTTAACACATTAAACTTATCAAACATTCTAGTTTTGTTAGAAGCTATTTTTAAAGAGACATTACAACTATATGTATAAAAATATCACTTCTAAATATTTATTTAAAAAATCTTAATAACAATAGATATCGCTCATTTAAGAAAGTACTGGATAGAAACAAAGTCTGTACAACATAGCTGTGGTGATCTACAACGATCCCACTAAACTTCTAGTTAAAATTGCTTATTAAAAACTGTTTTAAATATATAAGTAAGTGCAGAGGTTGATTTGTACAAATAGTGTATAAATACAGTAAGTGATATAAATTATACAGAAAAATAGAGATTCAGAGTTTTTTTCTGAGACGCTTTTTTCTTTTTCTTTCTTTTATTGAACACTTTTATCATATAATTCTTAGCAAACTTTCTTTAAGCTCACTACATAGATTTAATAACTCCGTCTTACAAAATTTTTGGATAAATTATTTTATGATAATACACTTAAAAAGTTAAAAATTTTTCATTTATATTACTGGCTTTTATCATTATGTATTGTTCATGTATTGACAAAATCCAAATATTATTGTCTCATTACAGTAGCTTAATATTAAAGGAATTCTTACAATTAAAAATTATTTATTACAAAAATACTTACAAAAATCGTAAAAGTGGCATCAAAGGCACTAAAACAGTAGTTTTTATTAATTGATTTCTTATTTTACTTCTACTGAAAAAATTGATTAAGTATGTATGATTAATAATTACCTAAATCGCTGAGTGACATGAGGCTATGGTTTTCAGCTTATTATTCTGGGCACTCTGGAAAAGAATTATAATTTCCTGTTTAATTAATCAGATTATGTTGATACTGTTACAGCAGTGTTACACAGTTTATTTTGAATAGCTTAATATAGTAAGCAAAAAAGTAATAAAATTTACTGCTGGTAATCAATTTGCTCATAACAAATTTTAATTAACGTTCTAAAATAAAGGTGCTTACACTTAAGGCACCCGGAATCCAGGTTAGGATAATAGGATATTAAAGTATTCTAGAAATAAAAACTTCCATTAATATTCAAAATTTACCGCCAAGTAGGTATCCTACCTTAGCAAAATCATTTCTTATATGTCGTTGTTAAAAGGGCAAGGTAGATGTTACATGCTTAAAAGTTCACATACAATCATTTAAATTTAATTTGCCACATATTTGTTATGATTTGTACTATTGATTATTTAGAAGACGATTCTACTATTCACCTTGTTAGGTGTGCCCAGTGACACGTGGTAAACAAGTATGGTACTGAGATGATCAGGTGATTGGAATGGAATCATCATTACAAACCACTTTATAATAATAAAAAGACATAATAAAAGGCTTTGACAGGAGAGAAAAAAATGTTCATAAAAACTTAAGTCTAAAGTAGGTTTTTTCAGTTGTCTGATGATCATACCAACAGAAAACAACGAATAAACCTGCACTCGTTAGGTTATGTTTTCGTAAACATTCAGAGCTGCAGCTCTTCAAGACGGTCAGTGAGTGTCAGTAATCATTTCTGACGCCACTGTTTATGAAAACATAACTTAACGAGTGCAGGTTTATTCGTTGTTTTCATTAAATATGATCATGAGACAATAAAAAAAACTGTTTCTACATTGTTATTGTGAACTCAAGCACTTAAAAACACTTTTTTCTCTCCTGTCAAAGCTTTTTTATTTTGTCTTTATGTAACTTTGAAGTCGTTTGTAATAATAATTTCATTTCAATCACCTCGTTATCTCAGTGTCATACTTGACCACTATGTTTTGCTAGGCACACCTAACAAGGCGAATAAGAGAGTTTTTATTCGCTACCCCCCTGTACTCAAGCATCGCTTCTTTTTACTATTTACTGTATATCTGCATGCCATGGCAAAGTTACATATACCAGTAGCCTATTTATATCATATCCTTGTGATTAGGCCATATTTTAAACACCACATAGTTAGCTGAGAGAAAGTGAAAGAATGAAGTCTTGAACCTGAGCCCTCTAGGTGGGACGTGAGCGCTCTACTATCTTAGCCACTGAGAACCTCGAACTCTGCGTGCTATCTACTGTAACATTAAGAAGTACCTGTAGCTAATATCACATTGTAATCGACTGAGCTTGATTTTAAGAACACGTCTGTCTCAGCGATAAACAGAAAAAATTAATCTGGCAGCTAACTTAACGATGAGACCGTTTCTCGGAGAATAAGCCTGAAAAAAATCTTCTTTTGAGTATTTTGAGATGCACATATCTCGTTTTTTTGGTTCTAACGGCTTTTTGACCTATATTTTTCGAGAAATCTAAGAAGTAGGATTGAAAAGACTAATTTAAATCAAAGTATATCAAGTGTACTAGTAAAAATACTTATTTTTTGGTGTTCAAAAAACCAAAAATGCAAATATAAAGTAAGTAGTAACGTGGTCACTGAGGCTTTGTCTGCTGCCTCAGACTCACCTCGTCAAGCTCCCACGTGAAATCCTTAATAATTCAAGAAAGATAGATAGAAAACTCTGGTACAACGTCTAAGAATCAACGTAACAACCCAATTTGATGAAAAATACTTAATTTTATACATAACTACGCTATTTTTATTTTGCTAAAAGTTTTACTGTCCAATGTGCTCAATGTAAACTTTTCTGAATTTTTGGCCAGGTTGTGGTTCTATAGCTGTGTTCATTTAAGTAATTTTGTGTATATATTAAAAAACTATCATCAAATTAGGCAAATAATCACTGTAAGTATTAATTTTTAATTATTATGACGCTCTTCAAAAAGCGGTGTATATCATCTCAAATTGAGGAAAATAGCGGACAAAATTGATTCAATTTAGTCTGATGCTTAAGAAAGGTATGATTTTTATCAAATTTAAGTAAAGAATTTATCTCTGCATGACTTAAAAAGTTGTTAAATATTAAATATAACAATTAAATTTTCAGAGAGTAACGAAATATTTTAACATAAAGTAAAACGAACGAAATAAATTTGTCAAGTCAAAACACATGTTTCTTGAAAAAATTTTTAACTCCTAATTAATGGGTTTACTAAAAAACTTTACAGTAAAAGTATGCAATAAAAGAGTATATTCACAATTATATAAGTATGTGTTCGTGCATGTATAAGTGTATTCATTGAATAAAGTCAATACTGGCGAAAGAACCAAGATCTTCTTATGAATGTAAGATCTGGTTTAATCAGTAGAATAATCTTTAAAAATATTTGGAATTCATAAAAGCTTGAAAAACAAATTTCTACTTACAAGCTACGTGATGGATAAAATTAATTATTATACGATATTACACCAGAATTTAAACAAGACCTTGAATCAGAAAAGCCATTCTTTAAAACGCTAAGAAATCTGGGCCAAGACAGATTTAACATCTTAAAGTAGTATGTGCGTTCTATTTTTAAGTAGAGTATACTATAGGCTTATTTTCTTAGTTTTTATTGTGTTATATGTGTTTAAGTATAGTTTTTAAGTTAGTTAACTCTTCCGATTACTTCACGTTAAAAATAATTCAGGAAATTGTAATACCAAATACCCAGAACTCCATAGTTGTTGAAGCTCTTCATTTTATAGAATAATAAATAAACATTTAATCAAAGGTTTAATATAATCTACGCTACGGCAGTTGCTGGAGCTCTAATTAATGTTTATAAAACATCGATGTTCACTACCACATAAAGCTCAGTGTCTTGCAGCTCTTTTAACCTTTTTTGGCCAACCATTATCTCTACACCTATTGGCGCTATCACCTAACTGCTGAGAGAATCAGACGAATATGCTGGCAACGGGCTTTTCTCGACTGCCGTGAGTCACTTCAAAACCACCCATTAGTGGCACCAGCTCCCGTAGCATAAGAATTCAGCAGAAGCAGTGCTTCACTACGTCTAGAACCTCTAATCAAGCGTTCTCACCATAGATTTATCTCTACGGTCAATTCAACATCCTCAGAAAGGATTCTCGCCCACCCAGACTCCTTTTCACTGTTCAAAGCCATCCTCCTTAATAGGTCACTTTTAACATGCTTCTGCCATGAAACATTCCTCTAAATATCGTATGTATAAGGGATAAGTTCTTTGAGCACAAAGCATATGTACGTATGTTTAACAAGATGCTTGTAATTTACCGAGTTTTATTGTTTACTCATTCACCTTTTTAAAATGTTCATTGTACCCTCAACTAAAAATCAGTACCATAAAATTCCTAAGGCTCTCAAGTTAACAGTTATCAGAGTACACAAAATGATTTCCCTGCTAAATAGCATATAATAAGACACTACATGATTAAACATGCGTTTATTATCTAAGATATGCATTAAGTGAAGTAAATACTATACAGAGTTACTGGGGACCTGATGTATACATACACAAGAATCCTTTCCTATAAAAAAAATGTAAAACGGCCTTAATATTTTAGAATGTCACGAGATTATCACGAGCGTTCAAAGCGTCTTAGTAAAACTGTTACGAATGTTTTCAGTGTTTTAAGTTTAACAATAGAATTATCCTTATTTTTAGATTGACCTTTTGGTTCTTTGTATGTAGTGAGTTTACTCTGAAAAACGATTGGCTGTGTTTAAACAATATCTTGTATTTTACCTGGACTAATTATATTGCTGTTATGCGTAAGCTTCATATTTGTGTTTTGAGAAGAACTATTGTTATTTACGGCCAAAATTCTTAAACTTGGTGGTTGCTGTAATAAGAGAGATTTTAAATGATCCTTATGCCGATTCCAAACTTTACTATCTTTGATAACAATATCATTTGACATAGGATCTGTCTTATCGAAATTTTTTTGCTTTTTTGCAACAATTATTTCTAAAACTCTTAGCGACTTCTGAATAATCCTTATCAAACTCAATCATTTTATTCTCTCAAAAATAAAAATGCTGTGTGTTCTGCTTTTTGCCAACGAAATTGAAAACATTGTGTTTGAGTAAATTTAATTTATTTTAAAATTCTCTGTCTACTTGTTGATCAGCTAGTGAGACTCTTGTTATAACTTGAGGCGTTTTACGGTAATTTAACAAATACTTTGCAACAGCTTTACATGTATCCATTACTCCTAACACATACAACTTAAATTTTTATTTAAACGTCTTCACTGCATTTTTGGCTACCTCATTTCTTGCAGGATCGTACGGAGACGTAAAACAGTGGTTAAAATTAATTTTTTTTAAAATTACGAAATGCCGTGGATATAAAAGCTGGACCGTTATCTGTTAAAACCTGTACCAGTAAGCTTAAATTTGAAAAATAGTTCTTAATGCATTATCACTCAAAACTGCATCTAAGTTTTAAATAACTTTTACATCAACCCGTTTAGAGAAATCATCAGTAATAATTAAGAACACATACATGGAGTGCTGTAATAGGTGGGTCATGACCGAGAAGCAAACAAAGTTCTCACTTTCTTACTATAGTTTTGATATTGTTATCAATATTAATTCACCATGTATACGATCTGGCTTGCATGTTGATTTTTACAATGCCCATATGGCCCTAATGCAGTTCCTTGAGGATGCGTTCTCTCAACAATTCCGGAATAGTTAGCCAGTAACCCCGTAGTAAACAACTACTTTTCAAAACTAATTCTGAGTTTTTATGTCCATAAACTATTAAAGTATGTGTGGTCTTAGAGGGTCAATCTTCCTTTATGTAAATACGCAAATTTTCAAAACAGGACTCTGGTAAGTTCCTTGGAGGAAATCCTGCGATTAAGGAAAAATCTTAAGTTTTAGTTGCGAAGTTTTAACTACTATTATAATTTCTAACTTTATGAATCATTTTGTTTATAAGCATAAGCTAACTTCGACAGACAGTCAGCATGACTATTATTTTTGCTATTATTATAAATTATTTCATAATTGTAGCCCAACAAAATCACGGCACAAAGTTGTAATCTACTTGCTAACGTATCCTGTAGGCCCTTTTTGTTAGCCAGGTACTAAAAATGATATCAGTAGGACACTGTCATCGGGGTCCTGTCCCTTTTAGTGGCTGTGGCGTTGAGAAAGAGTGTCTCAACTTGGATCAGCAGGTGTCCCTGCTGATGATGCGCAAAAATATTGGTCTGTGGCTTAGGATCTGTTTTCAATACAAACTTAGACCCAAGTTTTACGTGAGAGAAAACCGTAACTACGCTAGTATGGGAAACATTGCAAGTAAACTAAATCAATAGTTTTAGATTAAAATGTAAAAGAGTCTCCTGTAAGATTAACTTCAGTTAACCTAAAATAAAAGCATTCTCACATTTCCCAGAAAAAACCCAATGCTTACGGTTTCTCACTTATTTCAGGAGTGGACTAACAATTACTGCATGATAACAAATAAATTTTGAATAAAAATTTATCATTCCTAAAGTAAGTCTGTGAATCTTTAACATTATTCGGTCTTAAAGTTTGCGTAATTGCTGCTATTTTTAAATCAAGTACATGTATCTTACTTTAATCAATTCTGTACACTAGAAACTATATTTTTGATTGAGATACATTACATTTACTTATGCTGAAGGTTAATTCTACCTTTTTTAGTTACATTACAACTTGTTTGAAGCAATTATCATGATTTTCTTGATTTAGACCACCTACATAAATATTTTTTTTTTTTTTAAACACAAACTCCTTCAATTCCCGATAACAATTCGTCCATTCTGCATTAAAACTAACCTGGCACTAAAGACATACCGTTTGCTAATCTAGTGTTCGGTCTAACTTTAATTGAACTCCACGACATTTTAACGTAGCCAGAACATCTTTGATGCGAAAATTCAGATATCTATAAACTTTTATGGAGGGATTTCATGTGATTTTAAAACTGCCACAGATTTTGACTTGACCACTTTTTTAAATTTGGCACGATGGGTGTCGCCCAAACACTGTTCTTGACTAAAATAAGAACACCTTACTTTACCAATCTGTTTTGTTCATTTTTAACTAAGCCCTTAATGCACATAAAACTGACCTTGATTTTTTACAAACCAGATTACTATTCTCATTTAAATACACTACAAATTTTTTAGCGTTACAAAAGCCTTAATTATTTGTGAAAAAAATTGGAGAATATTCCTTCAGACCAACTACAACAATTTTTTTTAATACATATGCTCCCTAAATTTGCATCACGCTCAATAACGCCTTAATGCAATAATCAATCTCTACCTATGCTGGGAGCACTTTTTCCTGGTTAAACAAATAGCTCAAGATTTTATACACGATTCTTATTGCTCTTAAAAGCACGCATGAATCCCAAAAGTATCATACTTTTACCAGTACAAATATTGCTAATGACACTATATGCATTGGACTTATCATTTACAATATGATTCTTGCCTTTGTTATAATACTTACGTAATTTTACACTTTTACCTTAGTTACTATCCAAAGATTCATTACGTAGACGTGCTTAATGCTCTTTCTTATAACGTACTTTACATACATCGTCTCTGTACCTACAATTTTTTAGTATGTGGTTCACACATCTACAACAAAAACAAGCTTTAATTTTGACATTCTTCAAACCTTTCCATGAGCTGTTTACATTCTTCACCATGTGATTCTTGCCTTTGACAGGATGTATCGCACTTCTCTCTCTTGGGAGCATGTCTGCCACATATCTTGTTGCTTATAACATGGCCAGGGCTCTCTTTACTGTCGTATTATTTGTTAAATTCTCTATGCGTGGTAATAACTTTTTCGTATGATCAGAGAAAATTTTCTACACGAACTTATCACGCAAAATACTGTCGAGTTCTGCTTAGTAAGCGTAACCACAGAGTACACAACATGTGGTCAGGATCATGATGGCCAGACTGTTACTGTCACGTGTTGGCGCAACAGCACCAGCGGAAAACGAGAGGTCTTGAGCTTCGTCACGCTGTGCTCCTACTCTGTTAACTCTTAACAGTTTGTATTGCTATGCAATGGCTTCGTTCTTTTTCTTGTGATATCTTATCCCAGGCATGGCCCATATTGAAACAAGTTTATTTGCAAAATTACAATCTATAGCCGCATGCTTTCATATGAAACAAAATATACTCGTGCTCTCACCATTACTTTGCATGCACTTTTTAAATTAAAAGTGTTTTGTTACTTTACCAGGAACGGGCTGCAGATGCATTTTCATAACCTTTACTAATGTTTTATAGTTTCTTACTGACAGTTTGACCAGGGCAAATAAATTCTGCAGCAACAAACAGCTTTTTTTTTTAATAGTGGTAAGAATAAAGCTACTTTTCTTGAAATTTTTGCTCCATTGGCATTAAAGTATATTTGTAACTTTTTAATCTATAGATCACAATGATATTTTTTTTTAACAAACGGCTTAATATAACCAATGTTTCCTCTCGAGGCCAAGGTTTTTTCAAGCAAGGCCGTAGTTTCAGACAACTCTTTCCTAATTTCTGCACCCTCAACTTTTAATAATTCAAATTCACTTCTACTGATACTACAACTGGTGCAGATATCGTCTGACATAATTAATAACTAATATGACAGGCCTCTGTAACTCACATGAGATACGAGAAAGCAAGCCAAAATGTCTATTGCTTTTTCCTCAGCAACATGATTCTTATTCTGCTTACCAACGTTACATATTTAATAAATATACTGAATGATAAAACACACGCATTAACTATCAAAGATCTGCATTTAGTTAATTGAATACTGTAAAGAGTAACTAAGGACCCAATTTACATTACACGCTATTTGATTACATGAACAATAGAATTTGTTGTAGATTTTCCTTAACTCAAAACAATAAAGTTTATAAAACTTAATTTACTAGATGTTTGTTTAATTTCGCATCTTTTGATGGCTTTGAAAATGTAACTCCAATTTCTTAACATATCATTCTTGTAAGCTGCAAAAAACGTGTATCAAGTGTGAGCAATACGTAATAAAGCTATATGGGTAAGCAATCTAAAAAAAATACCATCATCGTTAAAAAAATTAATAAATCTTGAAAAATTTAGATCTCGTGCTATTACAATAAGTAATTAAACCTTTATGTATAATCATGCCTACCTCATTCTGGAAAAGTGTACATTCACACTTACTTAAATCATCATAAAATATTTTTAATGTTAACTGTTGAGATAAACTGTTTTTATAGTTTTCTGCAAGATACAATACACTGAAGATGTTACAAATACTTTTCAGTACATACAATACTCTACTTACTAAAAAATACTCTATATTTCTCTGATATTTTAAGTGCTTTGTACACTGATGCATCTTTGCATACATTTATTTAAAATATAAAATGATCTATGCGTCACCTATCAAGCATGCAGAGAATATGTTTAAACTTGCAGTTAAAATTTAAAACTTTGTATGACTGGTCTCTTTACTAAATAGCAGGGTCTATTATAATTACAAATAAAGTACATCGTTATGTGCAGCTGAGACCTTCCTAGAAGCCCTCACAAGATTATATGTGAGACGTGGCCTAAATGGCAGAACTTTGAAGTGACAACGCCAACTGCTTACATGCTGGTAATCCATAAGGCACCATTTTTACTGGATTATCGGCCTGCTAAGCTTCACCTATAAGGAATTTTCTGTAGCCCTTGCAAAGATTAAAGAAATCCTTAATAGATGCTAGCATACCCACTACTAATTTCCAGATCAATTGTGTCACCGTAGTAGAACCTGCTTTTCTTCAATCAATTATCTCTTGGCTACAGAGATGTGTCATTTCGGTCAACCTTGCTGCTGATGAGATCGTCTGAGTCACTACCGTCCTACAGTGGGACATGATCCCAAAGATCTGGCCAAAATTAAAAAAAAAATTTTTCTAATAGATTTTTTTTCCAAGATTGGTTTGAGAATACTTCTTCTAGTAAGAAATCAGTCACAAATAATCGATTTTCTTTCATGGCTTGTACTGAAACTTTACTTTACTCGTTTGTTGTAAGACATTTAAATTTTTTTAAATGGCTTCATATATCTCTGGCTACACAAAAAAATAAATTTATAAGTGATCACAGTAGAAAATATGAAATAATCTGAGTAGAAAAATAAAATTGTAGAGTGTTTTAATATTTATTAAAGTACCAAAGAAGAAAGTATACAGTATCAATAAAGTAGCACATCCTAATAGTTCTCATTAAAAACAAACTTTAAAAATGTGATATGTTTTGAACAAAAAGTAATATTGCCAATCTCTGACCAGCAAAAAAATCTGCTGGATAATGTAGGT
This sequence comes from Copidosoma floridanum, assembly GCF_000648655.2. The sequence goes on along the minus strand of NW_019384230.1, from coordinate 682,013 downwards.
AAAGGTGCTATGTTTTATTTGTAAAAAGTTGACTCCCCCAACCTGTCCCTGCATATTTAAACCAATTTTTAAAGAACACCACTATTATTGGCCAAAAACTACCTTAATCAGCAATTTAAAGAGACCTCGTGTTGCTTAGTGGTAATTGAATCTATAAAAACATGTATTAATGTGTAACATGTGTTTATTGTCGTTCGCTTATAAATAAGTATACATGTATACATACATATAAACGTATATATAGCTTATACTGCTTTATTAGTTTGGTCAAACTCAACTTTACTTGAAAAAGTCGAAATAGAAATGAAGAACGTATTTATACATATATGTGCTAATGGATGGTTATGTATTTATGTTAGTGTGTATATACTTATATATGTATACATGCTTGTGCGTGATTGTATGCACGTGTCTGTTAGTATACAAAGTATACATTCATGTAAAACCAGTTGAATTGAACCTAAAATTAACACTAAATCTAAGTACAAAATTGATGCATAAGTATTAGGTAAAAGATTCGTACTTAATAGTTAACTATAATATAATTAATGAATATAAAAAATTTTTGACTATAGATGTCCTGTTGCTAAAGGTATTCAAAAAAAAAAATTGCATGAAGCTATGAGACACAATTTTAATATTGACGCACCTGGAGTCTATGTTATATTAAAAGCCGTATTATCTGGTCTTAATATTTAAGATGAAAAATTCCATCAACATTGATTGGATACAGCAAAACAGTTTGTGCAGTTTTAGAGCTGGTATTATGTGCTAAGAATAGCTTATGAGCTGTTGATTTATGGTCCTACAATGATAGAACACTTGGTATTACTGATCGGTCAGAAGTCCAAAGATGTTTAAGAATCTTGTACCAAATAAGTAAAATAATTTTATGAAAACTTCGCACGGAAATCGTGTCAATCTAAAATAATACACGATGTATTTTGAAGATTCTTGGTAAAGTCTTACCCGTCTATATCGAGTTGTCGAAAATTATCCATGGAATTTACTTCAGCTATGTCAAAAGTTCTTACGTTGCTATAACCTCCAAATATAGACATCACTAAAAAATTTTCAGCAGGTGATAATTCAAGCTCCAAGTGATTGTCATTAAGAGATACAAATATATTCTAAATTTTAGCTGAAAACGATTTTTTTCATAAGTAATTCATGAAACAATAAATAATNAGATAATTTTTTAGTCAAAAAACAGCGTATTATTAAGAATAAATTAACTGAATAAATCAGTGATCTTAGTATTTACAAGGTTTGCGTAAAGCAAAACATCATGAAAAATTGTTCCTGATATTCCAATCGTACTGTATTAGTGCTATCGATAGGTTACCTTTCTACTAGCAGCACAGCTCAGCACGATTAAAACAAAATTTAAAGGTGGTTTTAGGGCCCCCGAGAAAATGAGTAATTTACTATCGCCCAAGGTCTTGAGTGCCATAATCCTATTACTCTACTAAATTTTTTAACCTAATTGTTAGATTATGTCCGCCATTTTGTGTCTGCCATTTTAAAAATTGCAATTCTGATAACCGACTCGTATTCATCAACCCCTTAACCTCTTGAGTGAAAGTCAAGGATTTGTTATCATTTACTACACTTTTTAAATTTTGGCCAGCTTACTGAGATTCTGCCCCATTGTGCGTCTAGACCTCTACTAAATCCTCAAGGATTCCTAAGTCGGTGTAAGGTGAATCAAGAGATACTTGCTTAACTGGTTTAGAATTACTAAGAAAAGGGCTGCAAATGCAAAGGTGCAGGACCTTTCAAGAAATAATTTTAGCATGTGTGAGCAGCTCAGAAAAAAAAAATTACACAGTGTTGTAAGTAAAATGGAAAAAGTATAATTACTAGGAAAATGGCTGCATACGCAAAAGTGTAGGATCTTTCGAGAAAGTATCCTTGCATGTGTGAGGTGATAAAAAGATAATTATGGAGTGTTGTAAGTGTAAGGGATGTAAAAAAAGCATTCATTATCCAAGTTCTGCTGCTGGTCCTACTGTTCAGAAAAAGATCTATGGAAAGGCTGGTGAGACTGTTTAATTTTTTCATGTGGTGTGGGAAGCTTTTATCGACGCTGTATGAGGTAAAGACAGTGTTAATTTTGGAATAAAATCAACAAAGACATGGTGGCTACAGGTTGATTAAAATCTTGTCAGAGCTCTTTCATATCTTTCATAAGACTTAAGCAGCTAGATCGTGACTTCTCGAGTAAGATAAGATTGTGCTTTTAGACAGAGCCTTGCAATATTATTAAGAATGGCAGAAAAAGTGCCATATGCGATAATGCAATAGATTATAGAGTACTATAGATATTCTACTACTATTATCAAGTATGGTTATTAGACATCTGATAAAATACATTCAAAATGTGAAAATCTACATTTTCCAACGTTTTTCAACTTTATCTTTGATAAACTTCTCTAAAAGATATTACCTGAGTTTGGAGTTGTAAGAAATGGAGAAAAGCTAAGTGTCCTAGCATTTGCTAACGACTTAGTACTAATGTTAATAGCTGAGATTTAGTTGCAATCTTTCATTGATTAGGTTGTTAACTAAATCGGGAATTGCAACCTGCTGGCAAATGCAGGTATGTACACTACAATTAATGTTAAAACTTTTCCGAAGCAAAGTAAGACGGTAGTAGACTCCAGTTGTAAGTTTGAAATTGTAGAAAAGAGCATTTTAGCTCTCAAATTCTTAGAAAAAAAGTAATACCAATGACTCAAATTCTCTGTTCAAGCCTGCTTGCATGCTTAAGTTCAGAAAAAACCAGAGGACAAGTGTGAGTTTCTAAATAAGGCTCCACTTAAGCCACAACAATGACAATGGGCTTTAGAAGTCATACTATTGTCTGGAATGTTAAACCAATTAACGTTTAGGAGAGTGACCTTTAGTTCTTTAAAAGTCTAGATAAGCAAGTGAGAAAAGCTTGACGAGAGATGCTTTACCTGCCACATGACTGTATAAATAGGTTCTTCAGTGCAAACATAGCTAATGGTGGGCCCAGAATACCATTAATAAGATGAAAACCACCACTAGAAACAACAGGGACGCTAGAAGCCCTTCCAAATACGTTTTTAGTGCAGGGATTGAAGGTCACTTAATAATTGGGAAATGAGAAGGTGAAGAGCAAGTATGCCCTAAAAGATTAAGAGTGTATGATAAAGGAGTCAAGACAGATTAATGAAAGATGGAAAAAAGCGGTGTGAGAATGCATATTGTGACAAAAACGCTGTGAAAGAGTCCTCTCGTGTGGGTAGGTCAGCATGGGTAGCTAAAAACAATGACCAGTTTTCTTTCTAGTGAGGACTATGTCATAATGATAAAGATAAAAGTAAATTATCTATCTATGTGATCAGGAACAGAAAGAGGACGTGACAAGAAGCGTTAATGTAGAGCTGGTTGTCAAAATTTGGAAACTTGAATTAAATTTAGCGACTGTCTTAGGATGCATGAAATACTAATCAAAAGGCGTAAATCTGTGGTTAAATTTACAAGAAAAAAATTAGACAGATCTAGGTATATTGAGCTGTGATACAAGACAGACAAACGTCTTTGAAAGTCAGACTTCGTTGAAACTATATAGAGAGTTACTCTGGTCATTGATGTGCCAGTTGTATCAGAGTAGGAAGATTTAGACACAGCCAATAAAAAAAAGTTTAGTTCTATGCCAGAAAAAAAGATATGAAGAAGAAGATCATTGAAAGAGAAAAGAGCCGAGACATTATAACCGTTGGGGCAACTATAAACTAAAGAATGCATGGAGTAAGTCGGCTTTAAACTCTCAGATTTACCTCAGAAGGATAGAAAGACAAGACTTAAGCATTATTTCGTCTAGGATACTAGTTAAAGTATTTGCTTATTGGCACCATTTAAGTTTGAAGACATCAGTTCGTGGATTCAAGAAAAATTAAGAAAAAAACATGAAGACAGGCATTGGTTGAGGTAAACAGATGGCTTGATAGAAGTAGTAGCTAGCTTTTACAGCTAATAGTAAAATAATGTTAGTTAAAAATAAATTTTGTATTAATTTGAAAAATCAGCTGTAAGAGGTCTAGGGACCCCAGGTTGGAACGAAGTTCCATTAACTTTTTGGTGGACGTGTGCTGTATGTAATTACAACGAAAACGATAAAATATGTAAAGGTAATATAGACTTTAACTAAAAATTTAATTTTACATTAACATATTATACATGAAATGAAAACCAATATTCCAAAGATAATTTTTTAGTCAAAAAACAGCGTATTATTAAGAATAAATTAACTGAATAAATCAGTGATCTTAGTATTTACAAGGTTTGCGTAAAGCAAAACATCATGAAAAATTGTTCCTGATATTCCAATCGTACTGTATTAGTGCTATCGATAGGTTACCTTTCTACTAGCAGCACAGCTCAGCACGATTAAAACAAAATTTAAAGGTGGTTTTAGGGCCCCCGAGAAAATGAGTAATTTACTATCGCCCAAGGTCTTGAGTGCCATAATCCTATTACTCTAGAATCTTAAAACTAGGAAGATTGCATGAAGCTATGAGACACAATTTTAATATTGACGCACCTGGAGTCTATGTTATATTAAAAGCCGTATTATCTGGTCTTAATATTTAAGATGAAAAATTCCATNATCATATATAAAGTAGATTAGATAACCTACAGAAATATTTTATTTTTAAAGAATCCACATATAATTAAAAGTAAATTGACAAAATAAGTCAGAGTTTTAGGTATATGCTAAGTTTGTGTACACCAGAGCATTACATCGAGTTATTTACGATGTTTAAACTGTACGGAATGAGTGCAATTAAAAGTCGACACTCGTACTAGCAGCACAGTTCAGTTTGATTGAGATGACACTAAAAAATGGTTCCAGACTTCTAGGATAATAAAAAATACACTTTAACTTAAGCTCTTTGATGCAACAATTTGATAACCCTAAGATTTCAAAACTAGCAGTTCCTAAGGATATAACCTTCTAACACAAAACCTTATATATTCTAAACCGCTTATTTTATTAATATGGCATTAATTCATATTACAAGTGCCAATTACTTTGATACTAGAGCACCTACTGGCTACTTAACAAGTTGATAAAAAATAATAGACAACATCTACGTTAATTACCAGATTATTAAGGACGCTTACTAGCCACTTAATCAATTAATAAAAAATAAACAATGCACAATATAGGAACCAATTACCAGGTCACTTAGACTGCTTACTAGCTTCAAAATAAATAATTGAAAAAACAATAGATAAAATAAGCGCTAATTACCAAGTGATTTGAGACACATAGTAACCGTTCAATAAATTATAAAAAAACAATAAATAACGTTACATCTAATTACTAGCTTACTAGGGCACTCACTGGTCACTTAATAAATTGTTAAGAAAACAATAAATATCACAAGCCCTAAGCACCAGGGAACTCAAGGTAATTGCTGACCGTTTAATAAATAAATAAAAAGCAGTAAGAAACATCAGCTTTAATTATCAGTTTATGTAAGGTGCTTCATGACAACTTAGTTAAAAAATAATGGATTCATTTATAATGTAAGCCTGATTACCAAGTAAATCAGTTACTGGCTACGTAATACGTTGGCAAAAAAACAATCAATACCCTAAATGCCAATCACCACATTACATAAGACGCTCAATGGTTGTATCATTAACTAATGCCTTAACGATAACGTTTGTTAAAGTAATCTTCTAAAATTCACTTAAATATAATTAGTGACTTACACAGACTAGCGGCCCCCTGTCACGGCTTCGCCCAAGAATTACTCAATGGAACACCGTAGTGTATTGACATGTCATGTGAAACGTTTTCAGTTAGAAGTTTGACATCTATTCCTGACACTTCTTAGAATAAAAATCTTTTTATCAGAAACATATTTGTTCGCAATCCATACAGTTTATTTGATCAAATAATAAGCAGTAAAATTTTTCAAAAATATTGTTATGCTGAAATGTAACGTGAGTTTATTATGCCATAAAACAATCGTTGGCTATAAGGAGCCGTTAATTTGCAGTTTCTCTTGTATAATTTACGAAAAGGGCTATTTTAAGAGCTGTTAAGATTTTAAACTTCCAAAAAATGTATGAAAAAAAAAAAATTTTTTTCTCTTATGTCTCAACTTCATGACCGGAGCCACTAAATCCTGCAGTTTCCTTTCTACACTTTTTACTACCACAAAAATAAAAATATATTTTCTACTTATTTAAAAATCTGAACTTAGATCTTTAATGATTTAAGAGATAACTGTGAAGGTACAATGAAAAGCTAATCCCTCACATAATGGATTCTTTATTTGTCGATTTTGACGCTGCTGTTTAAATCTTAATAAATATTCCGCATCAGTTTCTTAACGCCTAAAGTTAAATTTATTAGATGTATTTAAAATTTCCCTTCCAATTTACACTCCTGCGACTATTAGCATGCTTACAACTTTTGTGACCCCTAAAAGCTGTTTCCTGTCAACTTTTTTAAGTTCTAATATATTAGTTGGCAAGGTAGTTCAACGTCCGATTACCTTAAAAAAGACCGATAAGCTTTTGGAGTGAAATCTTTCTTGACTGATGTTTACAGCCATTGTGACTGCCCAGATACCTCAGGGCGATCTCCTCTGGCCTGCTGTTAAAGCCCAGACTGATCGAGAGAAAAATAACAAAGTACGACGCTCCACAGCTAGTTGTAGTGCTCTGTCCCAACGTCTACTGGTGAAACGTCAAAGACATTGGTGTCTAAAGCACCTTTTTTTTACAGAATCAATTGTTTTGATAATCTAAGGTGGAGAGATTGGTTCGTGTAGCTTGTCCGTTGGAGACTCCCATTAACTTAATTTTTCTTTTCTTCCATAGCCGTTAGGCTCACCTACTGCAGACCTTGGAGAGGATCGGTAATTCCTGGATACATGCTAAGAGCTTAGATGATAATACAGGGTCATCGATGGCTGGAATTCCTAGCCTTGTGACAAACAACTCTGCTCGTGACGTCTGCCAGTGAGTGACTGACTTTGCTTTATAGTGGCTGGCTTTACATAGTCTTTTAGCTGACGAGTAACGTTTCTGGAAATGGTAGTAAAAATATTTTTGTTGGCAAGGTAGTTTAAGCTTAGGGGGTCCTTAAAAGAATCGATGAGATTGATGGTTGAGTAGGGAACGTAAATACTTATATTGGCCCTGAAAGTGGCCAGTGGTAAAATTTCCAGTTATTCCTTATTATTGTTCTCGATGATGGAGAACCAGCTGTGGGTAGCTTGACTCTTACCCCAGAGTCTCTGTGTACGGAGACCGTACTTGAGGGAGGTACGTCGCTGACCAAAGAATATTTCGTCTTTAGGTCGTTCCCCGTATAACCAACCGCTCATAGTTGGTCGGGAAAGTGGGCCTGGAGAGTACCTTCTCGGTAGGTATACCATTGGAACGACCACTCAGAAGTTGGCCGTTGTGGCTGCCCATTCTCTACGGGCTGTCTTCCCTGGCGTACATTTGTAGTAAAAAATTATCTGACGGCACCAGGCCAGATTGTGGTATGGCCATATTATTCTAAAGTGTTAGTGCAGTTAGTGCTCTGGTATTCCGCCAGAGTCGTTATCGGTTAGAATAAATTTTTTATTGGTGGTACTCGTCAGTCTTGAAAGTTCAGGGTGAAAGTAGATCTAGTTCATTTGCCCATTAGAGAAGAGTGACATTGGTAACCTGGATACCCAGCTGCACGACTATCACCTTTATTCTCGATGTAGCTTAGTGACTTGCCCGTAGATGACGGCAGAAATTTTCGAGACGCTCCAGCCAATTAAAACCACACTTATTTTATTCTGTTGCAGGTAGCTTCGATTTTATGTCAACGCCACCTAGTGGATCCTACTAAACTAACATTAAAAGCTGGCGTATTTTTTCAAAACTTTAAGCTTATTTATTGCTATTGTTATTACATTTTTTAAGATGAAAACTATACTGAAACCATCTAGGAAGTGTCAAGAATCAATATGCAAAATTTTAGCAAATCGGTTGAGTAGTTTTCGCGGTAAGTGATTACAACGGTTTTAGCAACTTTGCTTTATATGTTAGTAAGATACTATTTTCTTTTCTCTTATTACTTATTAAGTGTTCAGTAAGCACTTAACTTAACTGGATATTGGCTCTTAAGTCATCGATTGTTTTTTAAATAGTTTATGAAGTCACTACGTTTCCTAATTACATGGTAATTGGCTCTTGCAATATAAATAAAGACTTTGCTTCTTAATTCAGTAGTTCAGGGTGAGCACTATTATTTAAGTAAAGGATCTAAGATCAAAAGACACTGTTGATTTTTAGACTTGGGGGTTATCGAGTTATTGCATTCAAGACATAAAAATAAACGCATTGTTTATTTTCCTGATGGTTTGGGACCACTATTGAAATGTTTCCTAATCATACTGATCACAGCAGCTAGTAAGGTTATTTACTATCGATAGCACTAATTCAGTACAATCAAAACATCAGGAACAGTTTTTAATGATGCTCTGGTACACAGTATTAAATTTTGTTTAGTATTGGTATTTGTCTTACGAGATAAGAAAAAAAACCTGGATTGTAACTGTATCAATACAACAGCACAATTATAATTTTTAACTAATAGTTAAGCTTGTAATGACACTTTAAGGTTTTACTTTAAAAAATTGATTTACAGAAATGATGTTCATCCTTTATAATTTCACAAATAGATCTTTATTATGTAGAGTTAGTTGTATCTCATTTAATGGTTGTGTTAAAACAAACATGGTAGCTATTTTATACGCTAGATCAAGAGATTTTGGTATCAAAAGTTCTTTCCTGCATTATGTTGCCATGATCGTATTATAAACAATAAATGATTCGTTTTTGAAAGTGTGGATTGTATAAAAAACAGGTGTGGGTCTCGGGACCCCCGACAGATGTGAAACATCAAAGAATACGTTATTGAACTCGGTTGTATTATTTATTCATATTAATTTTCTATAAGACGTTGAGCTCATCACCCCTATGCAGTACATGATTTTTTAATTTTTCACTTGAGAGTGAAAAATCGGGCACAGATATAAAAAATATAAGGTAGAAATGTGATTATGTAAGAAGAAGAGTGTATAAATAAAAATGAGCAGCATGAATTTAAAAAATGGTTTTTGTTTATTTTTACTAATACATGGAAAAGTGTAGCAGTATAAAAATATACAGACTATTTATAAAAATACTTATATTTTCTACCGTAATAAACATTAAGTTTGATCATTTGTAGCATCGGCGACGTCAGTAATGGTAACATTCGATGATGTTTGCGATGAAATAACAGTAATAATAGGTCGATGATAACTAAAATATGTAACAAAAATTCTTGCATGCGGTGACGCGGCTCTGGCGTGGTGCGCTAAGTAGCTAGGAGTGGGGAGAGAGCCTGATGGATCTGGCGCTACTGCGTGGCGACGCAGCTCTGGTGGGGGGATGCTAGCTAGGAGTGGGGGGAGAGCCCGCTTACGAGCCTGGCAACATCTTGCGTGGCGACGCGTCGCCACGCAAGGCTCGCTTTTACCCCCCAAGCGCCGCAACAGATGTTTCACATCAAAAACTTGATAATGCAAATATTTACTGTCATAAAATTTCTTTTCGAGCAAAAGCAGTATGAACAAAAGCAAAAACTACACAGCAATTGGCAGTTGTTTCTTAGTTGTTGAATAAATAAATAAACTCTATTCCTGATTTAGACAAAAAAATTTTTTTCTCATTTGTAGAAAAATTCGGTAAAAAAACAATAATTTTTTTTTTTAACTAAAGAACATAAGACTTCTTGATTTTTTTTTGTCTCAAGGCAATAGACTGAACAGCCACTCTTAAAGCCAGTGCAACCTGTGCAAAGGCATTCGGTACCAGAATTCAAAGCTCAGCCATCAGAGATTAGCATCCATGTCTTATACCAGAGCTACGATGCAATGGTAGGTGGTAACTGGCCGACGTGTTTCCTCGTAGTCCCCATGGATGTAGGCATTCTGGTAGATGTCTCCAAACAGCTGGGTTGGGAGTGACTGATTAAGTCAGAGCAGTGATTCCTGATGATTAAGTGATGGTTGCAAGTAGCGCGTATATCCTGATTAAAAAGCGCAGAACTTTTGTGGTCTGACATAAACTACATTAAGGCGTCCATAAAAAAACGTTTGTTACATTAACAGGTATAAAACTATTCCAAGTCAAAACTACAAAGTTAATGAATAATTATTATTTGTTCTCATTTCTTTCTTAAATTTAAATAACTTTTTTTTCATCTTTAGCTGATTAGCTGATTTACGTAGAGGCCTTAAAGAATCTTAAACTATTAGTAGTACATAGGCTTCTGATTTCAAAATTTTATGAAAAAACTACATTTATTTGGACATTAGCTTATTTAACTTTCATATTTTGGCCATAAATTTTAAGGATTCAGAGACTTTAGCAGAAACAAATACCTTTAATTATTGATTGATTATTTAAGAGTTTATTTGGACTAAACAGATCTCTTCATGTACAATCAATAAATAGTAAAGCTTTTTATAACACTGATGCGTTGTCCCTTATGATATAATGAATCATAAATACGTACAAAATTCAATTTTCAACCTTAAATTTGGTATATGTTAGCGACTTTTCAACCTAGGGTGGTAACATGTGTTTAAAAAATTCTCAATACCCAGCATTAACGTTGTACTAGAAATAAGCTTAATCTACATGTAAATTGTTTAAACATGTATTTTCTAGCGTTAGTTCCATTTTTCTGTGCACTGTCCACTTCGTGTTAGAACTCTGGTGCCCTTAAGTGATAATTCTTGGTGATAATCGTAATCACAAATTAGACGAAGTATAAGAGTATCTCTAGTAGAATTAAGCCATTTGTTAGTGTACTTTAAGTAAGTTCCATATGATTTTTCCGAATTATACAAGTTTTGATTTATATTTTGTAGAAAAGGTAGTTGATGCAATCTGTAAGTACTATATTTCTCGTTTCCGATTAAAGAAAATGTTATTGCAACTGCTTATCATCCGTCATTTGTCACAGCTGTTGTACGTTAAGAACTATGCAATTTAGCAATGGTGATTCGTGATCGATCTATTGGTAGAGAATGTTTGTTATTAAATGAGTCAATGTCTTTTACTATTTGACATAATAGTTCGGATAAAAGTAGAAAAGGGTGGAAATGACCTTTCGCAGCAGTCTCGATTGCGTTAATAATTGTTTTATAGGATTGCAGTATGTAATATAAGATTTTTTGGAAATATGAAACCCATATGCTAATGGATCTATACATTGTATTAATGTTCTCCTGTACAAATAAATACGTAAAATTCATGATTAACTCCCGTATTCATCGTGTAAATTTTAATATATTAAATTTTTTTGTTCTATTCTTTTGTGGAGCGTTTTTTAATTTGATCAATCGAAATGCTTTTGATTTGTTAAGAGAAAAAAAATATTTTCTGTTTTCAAATAAATGTTGAATAAATATGGGTGCACCTCTTTTTCATACTATAACATTTGGTTGTTGACAAATCAAAGACTACAATGGTAGGTACATTATTGTTGTATCTCAAATTGTAGTAAGTTGATGTTTATAAGTCATTGTTTTAAGTGTGAAAAAGGTATAAATCTATTGCATTGGTTCGTATTAAGCTATTTATGGCAGTGATTAAGTGAATCATACATTTAAAAACAAACTTCTCTGTTACAGTTTATCAGGTTCTTACAGTCTAAAAGTACGGTTATTGTTCATTGTGTACGGAAAAGACAAGCTTCATTCTGGTACTTATAATATGATTTATAATAACAAAAGGAGTTCTAGCATATTTAAGGAATGACTCTTCTTAAAATAGCTTTTATAAAAATCAAGAAATATCCAACAATTCAAAAATTTATAAAAAGAAGGCTAAATTTATAATAAGAATCATCTCGTTACGTTGTTTAAATTCCCGAAACACATAAAAGATCTCATTCGTAACAGCATTTTACTATATCTAAATATTTAATTAAATATTACATGTTTAAAAAATGTTAAATTAATAGAGTAATTACTGTGACATTTTTTGATCCAAGTGTTATGTTTTTATTTTTTATTTTTATATTTATTATGTCGAGAATTCCGTTATAGTATTTATTTAATTTTTCTTTTCGAGGTTCTTTTATTGCCTAAACTTTTATACCAACTTCTAAATTCTGCGGTCTAATGTGTTTATCTCAATTGTGTTAACTTTAATGTTTACATTGGATAAGCTCACCATAAGCTTTTTGAAGTATGTTTCTTAAGCAACAGATCAAATCAATAAGATCATTATTATAAGACTGCATTTGATTTTCGGTTGAATATGGATTTAGTGAGTGTGCTTTTCTGCCGTATACTAATTCATATAGTATAAATTTAGTAGCTGTATGCAGTAAAGTATTGCATTTATGTGTAGCAAAATGTAAAATTTTGTCCTAATCCTGTTAATTTGTAGCTTTTGTTCTTAAAAATTTTGCAAGCATGCCATGGCTACGTTCTAATGATCCGTTAGATTGGAAATGGTAACGTGTAATGGTCTAAAGTTTAGAACCAGAAGTTTGGCCTAAGCTTGTAAATATATTAATTCAAAAACTCCTTCCGTTCTTGCTGAGTATTGTTTAAGGCAAATTATACAATATACAACGGTATGAACTGCCTTTCCAGAGCGTCTACGACTGTAATTGCTCCGATGTTTTGTAAAGCTACTGCTAAACAGTTTTTATTAAAATTAACATTGTGTAATTAATAAACGCTTATCAGCAGACAGTGTTGTTAACGGTTCTTCAGAATCGTTGGATTTTTTTGAGGAAACTCTAGCTGGTGTATCACTTATTATCATAGGTTTTTTTATTTTTGTCAGTGTTTGTTTTTGTTTTTGGCAAATATTGCATTTCAATACAAAACTTTCGAAATCTTTTTTTCTACCTTTCCAGTAATACAATTCTCGTTTTTTCCTGTAAAGCTCATCCATGCATAAATGCTTACTAAAGTTGCTGTTGTGGCTTTGTATTAGTTTTAGATATCTCAATATGTTTCATAAATGAGCTCATTCACCAAAACACACAGTTATTTTAGTGTTTACACGACTGAGTTCTTCATTAATTGCTTTGGGCAGAATTCTTCTGAGCAAACCGTTGGTTATTTTACCCTTCCAAAATGTTCTCAATGTCTCTATATTTTTGTTTTCTATTGCTATTGCTAAGCCCGCTTAATACGAGTAAAAAACTTAAAGAAATTATTTACCTTTTTCTCTTTCTATAACAACTAAGCAGAATACTTATGTATTTTTATAAGTAGTTGTTATTACGTCGACTATTTATGGTTGCATTATATTGATATTGTATTTTAAAATATAATTTAAAACTATTAATCATTAAATGTAAGTAGAATTGAATATCAAGTTGGCTAAAATAAACATGGCAATGTTATCTATTTGCATATGTTAAATATTTTCGTGTGCTTAATATCTCGAAGTGATTTATTCCTGCTCTTATCAAGGGTCTATATGTAGGGGTTTTTTTACGAGTGACTTGGTTGACGCGTTCAGCATTTCATTGCTGTTCTAACATGTCGAATGTAGCTGCAATGAAAAAATTATGGGCCTATGCAGCTACCAACTTTGTATTATATCAATCGAAGCTCACGAACAGTTGAGTAGCAGTCCCACGCATAGTGCACTGTACCACTCACACGATTATGGAACAGTCTATCTACCAAAAATGGGGAGGTATGCATCCTATTCAAACATGGTCACAACAAAGTCTCATCATGAGACGTGACCTACCACAGGTGGCTAGTCGTACGTGCCATCGTCCAAGGTATTGAACCCCGACTCTGTGGGACCGAATCAAGACCATAGGTGAACGCGCACAGCAGCCATAAGTAATCGTTTATAGTGTTGCAAGACTTGCAATGTTATAAGTGTACAGTGGAGGCCATTTTATTCGTTGAGCGGAAAATTTATATATTCAATTCCTATTGGTTAATTCAGTCGTATAACCTCTTGTATTGGTAAATTTTATAGTTTCCGCTCAACGAATTCATTGGCCTTCACTGTCTATATTTAAACTTAGAACTACAGTTAGACGCAGCTGTAGTCTATATACGTATGATGTGTGTGTGTGTGGGTGTGTAAGTATGTGTGTGTAAGTGTATGACTTTTTATTTGACCAGATTGTTTTAACCAGTTAAATTAGAGAGTATTAATTTTTTTTAAATTATATTATGTCTGTCTGTAATAAATATCTTGTTATCTGAAGAAATTATCCATGGTAAATAAATACAAAATTATGCTTAAAAAAAAATTTTTTTTATTAATCAATATTTTTTATCTAATTCTTGAAAACGCTATTAACCTTAGGAACATAAAAAAAACATACAACTTATAAATTATGATTGGGCATCACACAATACTTGAAATGTTTTTTGCAAAATAGTAATAGAGCTATTCTTGGTATTTAATCTATGTGTATCAATATTTTTTTCTATTTATCTTCATCATCCAACAGTTCTGAAACTTCATATGCATACAAATGACCATCATAATTATGAACATTGTACAGAGATGGGAGTATATACAAATTGTTACATATTTTATAAATCTCTTTTAACATACCAAAAATAGGATAATTAACGCTATTTCCATCTATATTAAAAAATATTACTTTTTTTAATGTCTTACTCATAACTTTTATGTATTTCAGAATTTCAGATGAACACTTTTCTATTATTTTCAAAATCAAAGCATAAACTTCATCATCTGCATTTTCTATTCTCAATTTATCCTGCTCCACTATCTAAGTCTTAGTTAAAGCCACTTACAGTTACTATATAAATCTCAGGTATCTGCATAGACGTATACATTGATGCCCACGCATGAAGTCTATTGTAGATGCAGCCTTATGATTGCTACGCGCACCTACCTATGGTCTTAATTCGGTCATACAAAGTCAAAGTTTGATACCTTGTACTATAGTACGTACGACTATTTACCTGTGGTGGCGCGCAAGTCTCACGATGCGACATTATTACAGCCACGTTTTAATAGGATACATACCCCCCATTTTTGGTAGACACACAGTTCCACGGTTCTTTCGGTGTGTAGGTCAAGTAGACAGTATCCAACTACTTTGCTTCGTTTCGTGATGTTGTTTTCTAAACGAATCCTACTCCTAAGCGCTTGAGGCGGAAAAAATATTTGGTTTACTACCATGCGTCTTTCCATTCTTTCTGGCTTCTTCGCTATCCCCTTATTAAATAGCAGTAACCTTAGTCTCATTTAATACAGTGTTGAAATCGTCTCCTATTACCAAAGATGCAGCTTTGGAGCAGCTTAAAAGTTATTATGATCTTATTAAAATGCGTCTTTCTTATACTAAACTTTCGAAGTCATCAGAATAGTTTAGTAAAATATGAGACAAAGTTTTTTAATTTGAAAAATTTGCTTTGGTTGACATTAGCCCTTTACTTTCTATTGTATTTATCAGTTGTGGTGGTATGTAACAATTTCAATTTAAAGATAAAACAGCGTGACATGTATTTTGCAAACTATGAGTTCGAGGATACTTTTGACCACTATTTTCATCGGGACTGCTTTTCGAAGCATCCTGCGATGTTCTGCGGGCTGTGGCTTACAAATTTTGCAGAATACTACTGATTTTCTAGGCTAAGTTGCAATTTTTAATTATGTAAAGTCCCAGAAAGTTATGGTTGTGCTGATAAGTTAAATATTTCTTCTTGATCTCCAGCTTTACTAATAGCTTCTTGTTACGACTTATCATCGAATGTGGTTCATATTAATGACAAATCTAGTTTAGTGTTCAATAGGCTAGGAAGTAAAGATTTGTCTCTTTAAGGTATCAATGCTTGCTGCTTTTCTCTATCTTTTGGTGTATCTAGAATTTTCAAGTCATTAAGTCTGAAGTGATTAGGGATTAATCAGGAGAAGGTAAGCCTCGCTTTTTTAAGCTCAGCGCTTAAGGACCCTTCAAGCTATAAAAAGTTCAGTATAATCTTCTTGCCCTTCTTTTAATTTCAATGGTTTTATGGAAGCAAAGTTCTTAAAGCCTTTTTTATTTCTATTGTTACCTGCTTCACTGTTTTAGAGGATTCAAGCATATTTAAGATACAAATATATACACCATTGGCTCTTCTAGCACGTGCAATAAATATTTTTGTTTGTTGGAAATTTTGGAAAGAAAGTTTCAAAGGTATTGTATACGACTAAGATGTTATATAATTATTAAACTTACTGTCAGAGCTTAAGCTGTTAGAGCAACGAATTTTAAATTAAATTTTTCTAACTATTTAACACATTTAATTAATATCTATGACATTTTCCACGGTATTCATTTCGTAAAAATCTTCCGGCTAACGCGAAAAAGGGTAAGTATTTAAATTTAATCGTCTACGTTTATACTTGTTGGTGTAGATGTACCCGCGGAGTCTTTCTCTCTATCGACTAAGGTGACTTATGGGGCCTTATATTGATTTAATTTATGTTTAAGTTTTGTGGTCTATGCAAACTGTAAATTTTTATCCGTATAAATTGTGTTAAAACGGTTGTACAGCGGCTACTACTGCTTAACGCTTGTTTTCAGTAGTAGAGTGACTTCTCTCGCGTTTATTTACAGTGTGAGCCATGTCAACTACAGGATAATCTTCTTGTTTTCTTTAACTTCCAATACCAACTAATAGCTAAATGAGATGTATTGGAACTTATAATAAATAATGTGTTGAGATAGGCACGAGCAAGTACCAGGGCCTCACACAGCGTTGATTTTATATTATCAAAGCTCCCTTGCTACATATTAGTCCAATTAAAATACTGATTTTTCTGTAAAAATAAAGGTATAGGCTCTGTACTTTAGGCATTATTTTTGATAATTTGTCTAAAATATTCTATGAGTTCTCAAAATTTCCAAATTATCTCACAATTTGTTCGTGTTGTAGAATTTTGAACGGCTTCTTGTTTCTTGGAATTAAGTTTTACTCCAGAATTACCTATTTTATGTCCTTCTTATGTATTTCTTAGAATAAAAGCTCACATTAATTTAGCTAAAATTTTGAGCCAGCATCTGACAGTCTTTTAAATAATTTTTTAACTTTCATCGTATGTTGTTCCCAAGTTCTTGCATTTATTATAATATCTTCTAAAAACATTAATAGATCTGTCTCTTCTTGTTCAAGTAACACAAAATCTATAGGCCTTTAAAATGTATTTGATCTGTTGCTAATCTAAATAGCATCCCTGTTAACTGGTCATGTTCATACGGAGTGCTAAAATATGTTTTATGGCGATCTCCTGATTGCATTTAAATGTGATGAGTTCCGTTTGCTAGATCTTATACTTAAAAAATATTGACCTATGAAATTGCTCCAATACTTTCGTATTATCAGACAATGGATAAGCATCAGGGATAGTTGTAGCGTTCTTCGTGTACAAAGAAAGGATATCTGTATTTATCAATAAAAATTAGTTTATCGTCAGATGTCGGTATATTATGTTGTACATACAATGAACATAGAGCAGCATCGCCTTTGACATAAAATAAATGTTAATACTATTTTACTATTCGGTAAAAATGTTTGTAACTTGTCTCATAATAATAATATCAGCAAGGTTATTTCGTAGTATATTTAATTGCTTTCTCTGTTGTTATGTTAGGTACATCGTTACTAAAATATAAGTCTAAAACATTTTCTCAATCATCTTAATCAAAAGCTACAAGATTTTGCGAGGAGATATAAATTTCAACTGGCTCTTCTCTTGTGCTTTCACCCATCGTAAAACACCAGCCTTTGTCGTATAATATTGTGGCGTCGCCTATTAATATACCACAAGAAGTTTTTGTAAATCTTAAGTATGCTTGACCTCAGCTATTGAATTTCGTTTTAGTAACTTCTACGGAAGCTTATATTCAGGCTCGTATTTTTTATACACAATTTTGACCAAAGGTGACTCCTGTAGGCTTAAAATACTGAGAAGTTGGCAGAGATTCTGACTTTTTCTTATTTATGCTAATAATATTTCTGATGTCATAAAAACTATTTTCTTACATTATATATTCTGTTGTTGTATCAAGCAACTTAAGTCCACGTTCTTTGTCGCTTATTAATAACACCCTTTCTTCCAATAAAATAGGACTTATCGGTCTTCTGATAAGTATTCAGGTTCTTATGTCATAAAAAAGCCTGGCCTATTCTTTAACTAGAAATAAATTTTCTAATACTCGTGCCTCAGTCTGGAGTATTTTTTGAGATGAGATGTAAAAAACATGATTCTAATCAAATATGTTTAGCGTTTCTGTTGGTAATGTTATGATATTTTAAAAACTTTATTGAATAAGAGCAATTTTGGTATCAGTAGTTATTATAACGTTTGATAAAAATAATTAAATTTCTTTATTATTGACGTCCGCTTCTTAATCTATAATAAAAGTGTCTTTACTTTTATTTAAATGTTTAATTTTAAGTCTTACTGTCAGTGCATTGCCAATGTTTCTTGCAACGGACACTTGGGCGCAAACTGGTTTGTCAGTGGGAGCTTATTTAGGTCTTTGCTTGATAGTGCGTCTGGGCAACAAGCACCGTTCTCGTTTACAGGATGGCGTAGTTCAGGTAAATTTGTTCTGAAATTTTGCTAAATATTAAAAGACTATTTGACTTTGTGCAAAAACTAGTGTCGTTTAGCAATTTTCGTAGTATCTGAACGTTTTTGTAAGTGCAGGGGTAATTTATTATTGGAAAAGTAAACGAGTCACTAAATTCACTCTGCAGTAGGATAGTGTAAAAGGAGCAATTAAAATCAGCTAGTAGTTGATTTTTGTGTTGTATTGGTTGTGTGGGGCCGAGATAGCGATAATTTTCCCACGAGTCATTTGAAGGCTGGTAAAATTACGTCTGATTTAATTTTTCCAGCAATTAAACAGATTATTTATTGGAGTCGTTATTTCAGTATTCTAAAGCTCAGAGTGAAACTGTATTTTTGTTAGAATTAAACGTAGTCGAGGAAATTTTTTTGTCGTTAGGGTTTGTATGATAAGATATATTATCGTAAGTTTATATGTTAGGATCAATATTGTCAACTTGTTGTATATTGTATTCATTTAACTAAATATATTTAAAGTCTTTTTCCCAGTCTTTTATTGTACTGATAGATTTTGTCTTAATGTAGGGTGTAACTGCTAAGCAAGGTACATTTGTTAATTCTGATGGTACATGGTGGCGTAACCTTTAGAATATAATATTTTTTCAACTTCTTTAGTTTTTAAAGCTACCTGTGAAGCAGCAGCAAGCGTTTTTTGGATCGTTCTACATCATGTTGGCCTTGAATTTATTAGGTAAGCCTCGCAAGAATGCTTGACGACCAAACATTTTCAGTTATTACTTGAAATCAGGCTGTTAGTGTTGAAAAATACTAATGAAAGGGGCCTCTATTTTTGCTTCTTTAGTGCCGTAACTAATGAGTTTAGAGCTTTTCTCGTTAAAGTTGCGAACAGTTTCTTCCTGTTTTATTTGAGAATTGTTGATGTCATTGTTGTATTAAGTGTCAGTCTTAGATGGAGCAAAATGCTTGCTTAAATATTTTTTAAGTTTACCTTATGTATTTCTTTTTAATCCGTCTAGCCATTTTTACGCTCTACCATTTAGCCTGAAAATGACTTCTTAAAAACACATGTTTTCCGCATTGAAGATGAAGGATCTCTCATGTTAAATATCTTGCAAGGAAAATTTAAATTGGGTATCTTGTCCTCTAGATAAGAGTATGTGTAAGGTAGCTTTAATTATACTTAAAGTTGAATTATTTAGGACTACCTTGCGTTACATTTTGAGGGATCCAAGTGATTTCTCGGCTTGCCCTGCCCTATGGTATTGTTTGTGTACCTGTATCTTTGTTAATACGGCTGCTTTCTTGCTACTATGTTTAAGTGTCTGATTCATTATATAGCAAATTTGTTGTCAATAGATAAATAAAGACGATACAGAAATTTAGAAAAAAATTTAAACAAAATAAATTGATTAAACCAAGAAAAACCAAAAATTTTTTTCTTATACTAAATTTGTATTAGAACAATCGGCCTTATTATTCACAAGCCAATTTTTTATGTGTAACCTCGTGTAAGTAAAATGTGGGAATTGTAGATTCGTTTTGCCAATAAAACAATTTGATTCCTATTTGTAAGGAACTAATTGTCAGCCCATTGACCTTATCTGCTTTTACTTACAGTATCCTTTTTTTTAATCGTTGACTCGGCATTGTGGTGATAGATTTTACCAAGCGATATGTATTAAGTGTTGCAAGCCAAGGTGGCGTTGGACTACTGTCCGAGTTTATGTCTTATGTCATACTGTAGTAGCATTTCGTGTTCGTCTTTTTATCTTACGTCTTTACTATAATTTTTGAAATTGTAATTAGGAATATAAAACAACGTTCTGAGGGATGGAGTACTGTAAACAATTTTGCAGCTATTTTTGTTAATGCATAACGTATTTTCCTCGATATCCAAAAGGAGGGCACAATATAATCATCCTGTTCAATCTTGCATCCTTTATTGAATAGAAGAGTATTCTGGCGGAATATACATCAAAATTACCTACTGAGACTTAAGTGAGTAGAGATCTGAAGCTTTTGCCTACGAGAAATGTTGGGCTTTCATCCCTGAAATCAGGGAAGCAACTTCGTCTTCTGGTGGGGGTACAAGGAAAACTTCATGAATGTTGATATTAGGAATACCATCATCCTTTTTAGTATCACGTTTTATATTGTAGTAAATGGATGTACTTCTATCAAATTTATACAAAGTTTTGTTACTTAAAAAAATGGCATTGATCACGACTAGGATATATGACTTAAACAATTGAACTTTCATTTTATAATACTAGTTTTTTATCGTGAAAAATTTGAAATATTTTTTTTTATCCCTGATACCGTTTGTAAGTTAAAAGAGCATAAATACATTAAATAAATATTTATAGTTAATTACGAGCTGTGCAAAGATTTTTGTAAGAATAATGCTTATATAGTCTCAGCTATTCCTGTTCTTACAGCGCTGTTTAACAACTGGAAGTTCTTAAAATGTATGCACGATTGTTTTGTATAGATAAATTAAAGTCTTGTCTTTTATTTTCAAAGCTATTTTTAACTATAGAGGCTATACTTTAAATTACAGAACTAACATAGCCTTACTTTTTTGAAATTTGTATTAAAAAATATACATTGTAGATTGTTTAAGTATCGAGATATGCTAAAATTCCAATGACACATCATTTTAATTAAATCAGAACTAATAAATTACCAGCTCAAGCAGTTAATAAGGTCATGCTTTCTCGAGAGAGTAAAGTACATGACTAAAGTTTGAGAAAAAAATTTTTTTTGATTCTCTTGGACCATCATCAAATAAAATTCTGTTATTTCGCTTACAAGTAATTTGAAAGATATTCTTCTAATTATTCTTTCACTAAAGAAATACCAAGTTAATTGTTTATCATAGAATTGCAACATCTATAGTATTATCATCTTAGTTATATTTAGTTTTTTTCGAATATGTAAGGCAAACGATAAGCATGATTTATCTTGAGAATACGAAATTTAGTTTATGTGCAAAGAACATGTGTTTTTAAATACAAGTAAAGTCTTTTGTAGAACAATTTTGTAATTCCATTATGCATAATTTCCTTAAATGTAATAAAGGAAAAAAGGACAACGCAATAAATGTCAGACATGAAAAAAAATTTAACTGTACAAAATTTTTAAAAAACTTTATCGATTCAAGCGTTATGAATAACAAGACTCATGGCGATTGCAGTATTCTTGCGCGAGCTGTAATTGACATTATTATACATTTTTAAATTATTTGACAATGTTTTTTAATGATTGTTCTTTAAGATTAACTTTAGAAAATCGGCTATAATCTTGAGAAAATGTTTTATCTAATATTGCTAACGCTAATTTCTTAACGTATCTTTTTGTTCCAAATCCAGACCTTATTATTTAAAGTATAGTAATCTAAGACATGCATGTTTTTTATTAAATTAGTAAGATAATTTCTGTGATTTTACTAAAACTAAATTATTAATGGTAGTGTGACATCCCATGTCTCAAACTAAATATTAATGACTTCGAAACACAGAGTTTCGTTTTTAACTCATAAAGAGCCGAAGCTCAGCAATTCCAGATCATCAAACAAAACACTTACTTCTGCAATCACGTGAGATATAACTTATTTCTTTTAAAACAAGCTTCCGTCGCTAAAACTCGAGCTGGGCATGCAACATCCAACAATCTTATAAAGCGCTTATCTTATGACATCAGTTCCCAGTGGTACATCCAAAAATGTAAATTTTTTTTTTTTATATTCATCATCGAATTTTTTTATATTCGTCCTGAAGGGGTCAGACATGGCTATTTTGACACTATAAAGTGTATTGAGCCATACGTTGGGTTTAATAACAGTAGGGGGAAACGGTAGATAGATCGGTAGGTTTATTGAAGTACAAATTTCATCCAGAAAAAAACCTCATTCATTGATAAAATATTTGTCCAGAGTGGGATTTAAACCCCGGCCATCAAGATCTGTAGGCAGACATGCTACTGACAGAGCCATCATGTGGCTTCAAAAATATAAATAGTTAAAAATTTTAACATTCTTTATTGCGTATCTATACGAAAAATATCATACACAATTTCAACAGCAACTTGTGCTTACTGTAAAATCTAAGAGATCAGCAGTTTTAATCATCAATTACTGAGTGAAAGTCGCACAACGACTGTGCTCGTGTCAATCAAGAGTAATTAAGTTACGCTTTAATTAGTCGTTCCGATCCCAAACCTGACATGTCCTCCTTAAACGCAAGAGAATAAAAACTCCTCGCATATAACAATATTCAACTTTTCTCTTGCACCAAGTGCTCCAAAGTGACTATAAAGATTGAAAAGTTAGTTTTGTTGCGTCTTTCAAGCGGATGTGACACTAAGTTACGGGCTCAAGCTACGTGTAAGAAGCGTCAATTTTATGCTAATGTAGGACTTTGCTTGATGACTAAGCTGTGTAAAAAAAGCTTAACCTCGCAAGAGCATCGTAGACTAATACCTAAATAGTGAATCGAGAAAAAAAAAAAAGAAAGGACCGTCAACTTCGTTTCCAACGTTTAAAAAATACACCTTACTATTATTATCGCTACAAGCACTTTGGTGTAGAATAATGTTCATCGTTGCAATCAACCTTGTTAGATCTTGTGACTGCGAGCGTGCAAGCTAAAGTTAACCAATGATCAAAGAAGTAACTTAAATGTGGAAAACTTATGTTTTTAAGAAAAGTCATTTTCAGGCTGAAGGGTAAAGCGAAAAAATAGCTAGACGGATTAAAAAGAAATACAGTAGATCAACTTATAAAATATTTAAGCGCGCACTTTGCTCCATCTAAGACTGACAATTAATACTACACCGAAATCAACGATTCTCAAATTAAACAGAAAGAAACTGTTCA
Organism: Copidosoma floridanum; assembly: GCF_000648655.2. The sequence goes on along the minus strand of NW_019384230.1, from coordinate 658,492 downwards.
CAATTTTAACGAGAGAAGCTCCCAACTCATTAGTTAAGGCACTAAAGCAGCAATAATAAAAGCCCCTTTCATTAGTATTCTTTAATACTAACAGCCTGATTTCAAGATGTAACTAAAAAAGTTTGGTCGTCAAGCATTCTTGCGAGGCCTACCTAATGAATTCAAGGCCAACATGATGTAGAACGATTAAAAAACGTTTGCTGCTGCTTCACAGGTAGCTTTAAAAGCTAAAGAAATTAAAAAAATATTATATTCTAACAGTAACGCCACCGTTTACCATCAGAATTAACATATGTACCTTGCTTAGCAGTTACACCCTACATCAAGACAAAATCTATCAGTACACTAAAAGACTGGGAAAAAAACTTTAAATATATTTAGCTAAACGAATACAATATACAACAAGTTGACAATTATTGATCCTAACAAATAAACTTAAGATAATAAATCTTATCATACAAACCCTAACGACAAAAAAAAATTCCTCGACTACGTTTAATTCTAACAAAAATACAGTTTCACGCTCAGCTCTAGAATATTGAAATAACGACTGCAATAAATAATCTGTTTGATTGCTGGAAAAATTAAATCAAACTTAATTTTACCAGCCCTTGAATGACTCGTGGACAAATCATCGGTATCTTGGCCCTACACAACCAATACAACACCAAAATCAACTACTAGCTAATTTTAATTGCTTCTTTTACACTATCCTACTGCAGAGTGAATTTAGTGACTCGTTTAATTTTCCAATAATAAATTACCCCTGCACTTGCAAAAACTTTTAATTACTACGAAAATTGATAAACGACAATAGTTTTTGCTCAAAGTCAAATAGTCTTTCAATAATCAGCAAAATTTCGGACCAAATTTTCCTAAATTAGGCCATCCTGGTAACGAGAACGGTACTTGTTGCCCAGACGCAGTATCAATCAAAGACCTGAATTAGCTTTCAATGACGAACCAGTTTGCGCCCAAGTGTCCATTGCAAGAAACATTGGCAGTACACTGACAGTAAGACTTAAAATTAAACATTTAAATAAAAATGAAGACACTTTTATTATAGATATAAAAGCTGACGTCAATAATAAAGAAATTTAATTATTTTTATTAATTGTTACAATAACTACTGATACAAAAATTGCTCTTATTCATTAAAGTTCTTAAAATATCATAACATTACCAACAAAAACGCTTAACATATTTGATTGAAATCATGTTTTTTACATCTTATCTCAAGAAACACTCCAGACTGAGGCACAAGTATTAGAAAATTTATTTCTAGTTAAAGAATAGGCCAAGCTTTTTAATGACATAAGAACCTGAATACTTACTAGAAGACCTATAAGTCTCATTTTATTGGAAGAAAGGATGTTATTAATAAGCGACGAAGAACGGGGACTTAAGTTGCTTAATACAACGACTTAATATATAATGTCAAAAAATAGTTTCGACGACATTATAAATATTATTAGCATAAATAAGAAAAAGTCAGAATCTCTGCCAACTTCTAAGTATTTTAAGCCTACAGGAGTCACCTTTGGTCAAAGTCGTGTATACAAAATTCGAGCCAGAATATAAGCTTCCGTATAAATTTCTAAAACTCAATTCAATAGCCATGGTCAAGCATACCTAAGCATTACAAAAAATTCTTGTGGTATATTAATAGGCGACGCAGCAATATTATACTACAAAGGCTGGTGTTTTACGATGGGTGTAAGCACAAGAGAAGAGCCAGTTGAAATTCATATCTCCTTGCAAAATCTTGTAACTTTTGATTTAGATGATTCAGAAAATGTTTTAGACTTATATTTTAGTAACGATGTTCCCAACATAACAACAGAGGAAGCAATTAAATATATTATGAAAAAACCTTGCTGATATTATTATTATGAGACAAGTTACAAACATCTTTACCAAATAGTAAAATAGTATTAACATTTATTTTATGTCAAAGGCGATGCTACTCTATGTTCGGCGAATGTAGAACATAATATACTGACATCTGACTATAAACTTATTTTCATTAATAAATACAGATATCCTTTTGCTGTAGAAAATGAATTTAAAGCTAAGGTCAATAAGTTATTACAAAAAAAAACTATGAGCTTCTCTTCTAGGCCATTCCATCATCAACTGTGAATTGTCTCTCAAAATCCAGGACCCAACAAAAAAAAGAGTCATCGTCTTAGAATGGTTTAAAAAAAAATCAAACGCTACAACTATCCCTGATGCTTACATATTTTCTAATAATAGGGAAATATTGGAGCAATTTGGTAGGTCAATATTTTTTAAGTATTAGATCTAGCAAACGGAACTCATCACATTTAAATGCAACCAGGAGATCACCATACAACAGCTTTTAGCACTCCGTTTAAACATCACCAGTTAACAGGAATGCTATTTAGATTAGCAACAGATCAAATACATTTTAAAGGTCTATAGATTTTGTGTTATTTGGATAAGAAGAGACAGATCTATTTATGTTTTTAGATGATATTATAATAAATGCAAGAACTTGAGAACAACATACGATGAAAGTTAAAAAATTATTTAAAAGACTGTCAGATGCTGGTTCAAAATTTTAGCTAAATAAATGTGAGCTTTTATTCTCAGAAATGCATAAGTAGGACATAAAATAGGTAATTCTGGAGTAAAACTTAATCCCAAGAAACAAGAAGCCGTTCAAAATTCTACAACACGAACAAATTGTGAGATAATTTGGAAATTTTGAGAACTCATAGAATATTTTAGACAAATTATCAAAAATAATGCCTAAAGTACAGAGCCTATACCTTTATTTTTACAGAAAAATCAGTATTTTAATTGGACTAATATGTAGCAAGGGAGCTTTGATAATATAAAATCAACGCTGTGTGAGGCATTGGTACTTGCTCGTGCCTATCTCAACACATTATTTATTATTAGTTCCAATACATCTCATTTAGCTGTTAGTTGGTATTGGAAGTTAAAGAGAACAAGAAGATTATCCTGTAGTTGACATGGCTCACTCTGTAAATAAACGCGAGAGAAGTCACTCTACTACTGCAAACAAGCGTTAAGCAGTAGTAGCCGCCATACAACCGTTTTAACACAATTTATACGGATAAAAATTTACAGTTTGCATAGACCACAAAACTTAAACATAAATTAAATCAATATAAGGCCCCATAAGTCACCTTAGTCGATAGAGAGAAAGACTCCGCGGGTACATCTACACCAACAAGTATAAACGTAGACGATTAAATTTAAATACTTACCCTTTTTCGCGTTAGCCGGAAGATTTTTACGAAATGAATACCGTGGAAAATGTCATGGATTTTTAGTAAATGTGTTTAATATTTAGAAAAATTTAAACATTTAGCAGTAACAAGAAAATTTGTTGCTCTAACAGCCCGAACTCTGACAGTAAGTTTAATAATTATGTAACATGTCAGTCGTATACAGTATCTTTGGAACTTTCTTTCCAAAATTTCCAACAAACAAAAATATTTATTGCACGTGCTAGAAGAGCCAATGGTGTATATATTTGTATCTTAAATATGCTTGAATCCTTAAAAACAGTGAAGCAGGTAACAATAGAAATAAAAAAGGCTCTAAGAACTTTGCTTCCATAAAACCATTAAAATTAAAAGAAGGGCAAAAAGATTTTACTGAACTTTTCATACCTTGAAGGGTCCTTAAGCGCTGAGCTTAAAAAAGCGAGGTTTACCTTCTCCTGATTAATCCCTAATCACTTCAGACTTAATGACTTGAAAATTCTAGATACACCAAAGATAGAGAAAAGCAGCAAGCATTGATACCTTAAAGAGACAAATCTTTACTTCCTAGCCTATTGAACACTAAACTAGATTTGTCATTAATATGAACCACATTCGATGATAAGTCGTAACAAGAAGCTATTAGTAAAGCTGGAGATCAAGAAGAAGTATTTAACTTATCAGCACAACCATAACTTGCTGGGACTTTACATAATAAAAAATTGCAACTTAGCCTATAAAATCAGTCGGATTCTACAAAATTCATAAGCCACAGCTCGCAGATCAACGCAGGATGCTTTGGAAAGCAGTCCCGATGAAAATAGTGCTCAAAAATTTCGTCCAACTAATAGTGTGCAAAGTACATGTCACGCTCTTCTATCTTTAAATTTGAATCGTTTCATACCGCAACAACTGATAAATACAATAAAAAGTTACGGACCAATGTCAACTAAAGCAAATTTTTCAAATTTAAAAACTTCATCTTACGTTTTACTAGACTATTCTTATGACTTTGTAAGTTCTGTATTAGAAAGAAGCATTTTAATAAGATCAAAATAACTTTTAAGCTGCTCCAAAGCTGCATCTTTGGTAATAGGAGACAATGTTAACACTGTATGAAATGAGACTAAGGTTACTGCTATTCAATTAGGGGATAGCGAAGCAGCCAGAAACAATGGAAAAACGCATGGTAGTAAACCTAGTATACCTTTTGCTTATAGCGCTGAGGAGTACGATACGTTTACAAAACAGCATCACGCAACGAAGCACAGTAATTTGATACTGTCTACACGGCCTACAGCTGCATTCGAGATTTTAGAACAGCAATGGAATGCTGAACGCGTCGACTAAGTCACTTGTAAAAAAAGCACTACCTATAGACCTTAGATAAAACCAGGAATAGACCGCCTTGGAATCTTATGGACACGAAAATATTTAACATATGCAGAAGACAACGTTGCAACGTTAATTTTGGCAAACTTGATACTCAATTCTACTTACATTAAATTATTACTTTATTTAAATTATACTCTTTAATACGAATCTGATAAAAGGTTATTATAAATATTTGACGTTTCAACAACCAGTCATAAAAATACATAACTCTTCTGCTTAATTGTTGAAGAAAGAGAAAAATATGAAATTTTACTCTAAAATATTTTCTCTTCTTAAGCGGGCTTAGCAAGAGCAATAGAAAACAAAAATTAAGGAACATTAAAAAAATCCTAAAACGGTAAAATAACTGACGATTGGCTCAGAAAAATATTGCCCGATGCAATTTATGAAGAACTTAGTCGAGTAAACATTAAGATAACTGTATTTTTCGGTAAATCTGCTCCGTTATAAAACGAATTGAGACAACTAGATTTAATACAAAGCCACAACAGTCACTTCAGTAGGCATAGATGCATTAATAAGCCTCATACAAGATTGCAAGAATTGTATCACTGGAAAGGTATAAGGAACGATTTTAAAAATTTTGTATTGAAATGCAATATTTGCCAAGAACAAAGACAAACATGAATAAAAACAAAAAAAACTTGTGATGATAACTGATACACCAGCTAGAGTTCTCTTAAAAATAGCCATCGATACTGAAGGAATGTTAACAACAACCTCAGCCTGGTAATAAACATACAAAACTATACAATGTCTATCTTTCAAATACTATGTTTCAGTAGCTATACCCGATATCCGAGCTATCACAACCACAGACGCTCTAGCAAGACACTCTATAGCTTTGTGTAAATTACCTTAATTAGTATTTGGCAAAAATGGAAAGTGTTTTCGAGATAGTATACTACAAAATTCAGCCCAAATTTTCAATTCAAACCTTGAAACCATTACTCCTTACCATCCCAAATTTAACGGTTTACTAGAACGTAGCCATGCCCTGTTTGCAAGATTTTTAAGAACATAAGCAATAACTCAACATAACTTGGATAAAATTCTACTCTTTGCTGTACATAAATACAATACATCACTGCAAACAGCTACTAAGTTTACACCATACAAATTAGTATACATCAGAACAGCTCACCCACTAAATTTATATTCAACCGAAAGTCAAATGCTGTCTGATAATCATTATCTTATGAATTTAATCTGTTATTTAAGAGACATGCATGAAAAAGCTTATAATGAGCTCATTAAATCTCAACATGAGAGTAAACAAATATTTAGTTAACACACTAGACCTCAGAATCGAGAAGTTAGTATAAATATCTACGCAATAAAAGAACCTCGAAAAAAAAGATAATTACTTTAACTGAATTTTCAAAATCATAAATATAAATAAGAATAATAATGACATAACACTTAGATCAGAAAATGTCAAAGTAATTATTAATTATTTAGATAAAGTGAGATTCTGACCCTTATGTCTTAGGATCCTATACAACGTAACAAGGTGATTCTTAGCCTACTTATAATAGGATTCATTATTACAAAAGGAGTTTAAGAATATTTAAGGAACCACTCTTCTTAGAACAGGTTTTATAAAAATCAAGAAATATCCAACAATTCAGGAAATTATCATAAGTACCAGAATAAAGCTTGTCTTGTTCACATACAATGAACAATAACCGTACTTTTGAACTTTAAAAACCTTACAAATTATAACGAAGAGCAAAGTTCTTAAATGTATCATTTGTCTAACCACTGCCGTAAACAGCTCATGACGAACCAATGCGAAAGTTAAATACCTTTATTACACTTAAAACAATTACTTAAGAGCGTCAACGTATAACAATTCGAGATACAATAATTTTCTTCATCTACCATTGAAGTCTTTAACTCGTCAGTAACTCAATGTTATAGTGTAAAGGAAAGCGGCGCTTACATCTATTAAACATCTATTTAAAAACAAAAAATGTTTTTCTCATTGCATACCAAACGCATATCGTTTTATCAATTTAAGAAATGCTTTGCAATAAAATGGAACAAATAGAAATTAATAATCCAAAACTTACACAACAAAAACGAGAGTCAACCATAAATTTTACGTATTTATCAGAACAGGAGAACATTGATACAATCTTACTATTCACAAACATATGTGTTTTACATTTTTAGAAAACCTTGTATCACATACTCCAATCCTATGAAACATTAACTAACGCAGTCCAGACTACTGCTAACGGTCTTTTTTACCCCCTTCTACTTTTGTTCGAACAATTATGTGAAATAGTAAAAGGAATCGACTTATTTACTAACAAACATTCTTTACTTATAGATTTATCACGAATTACCATTGCTTAATTACATAGCTTTTCACGTACACCAGCTGTGATGAATGACGGATAATTAGCAGTTAATAACATTTCCTTCAATCGGGAACGAAAAATATAGTACTTAAAGAATGTATCAACTACCTATGCCGAAAAATATATATCAAAACTGACAAATTTATGTCAGTATCAAGCCCAAAACAGACTTTGTATTTACAATCCACTACCAAGAAAGCTACTGTCTAGCTGATAAAGACTACTTAAATAAATATTTATCCTTTGGTCGATTACTATTATGATAACCTTGCTATTCAATAGTAGGAGAAATAGACGATGCTTCTTGTGAATTTTTGCGTATTACAAAAACCCACAAAAAAAACCACAATAAAGTATTAAATTATGTTATATTTCGGAAACACCGTATTGGACCCAATTAAAATACACTCAGGAATAGCTTTAATCTACTTGAGATCCTTTCACACTTTGTCTTATTTATGATTATGATCATAGCCAAGAACTGACACTTAAGGCACTGGAGTTCTCACATGAAGTGTACAGTGCACAGAAATTTCTTGGAATGTCAACCTATGATGGCATAAACTTAATAAAATCAAATCACCCCAACATATACAAACATGATTTAACCCTAAATTTATCCATATTATTATCTCAAGATGTACTTTCTCGCATTATAAACAATGTGTTTGATTAAGAGGAAGAAGGACCAAAAATAGTTACGAAATGGTCTGAATCAAATGACGCCCTATCACTACGAGATATTGAAGGAAAACTAAGAGAAATTGCAAACTGAAAAAAAGTAACTTTTCATCGAAAACTTACCTTGCTACAGCATTTAGAGAAAACTTTATTATTATTATTCTAATACTTATAATTTATCAAGTGTGTAAAATTATTCACATAAGATCAGAAACCAAAGAACTCACACTATGGATTGTCCAATATTCATAAACATAAGACAACCAATCGAAGAGCATAACATTCTTGCAATCTCAGCAGGACCATGAATGCAACCTGAGAAGCCCTGAAAGGGATGCACTTGCTCTTGCACTTGGTGACCCCCTCCATCGTGCAGATGCACTTCTCTTTCAGCCAAAGCCAGAGCCAAATCGATACAAGGAGGTGCTTTGCGTATTGCGGCAGTCGGTTCCAAACCACTGTGGTGCACGGTCACCATCGGTTATCAGGACCTACCGGCTAACGATCTGACCCTCACTTCTTAACGAGCGATATTTGGGAGCAATCTCACTAGAAACCTTTGAGAAATAAACGACCACAGTCATTTACCAAACACGACTTCTTCTTATTTACCTCGGCATCTCCATTCTTTTTGGTGGAACCTTCTATATCACACTGGTGGAGTTAGTAGCAACTCAGGATCTCGACATCAAGACTCTTTTCAAGTCTCTAGAGGCTACTTAGAATCTTGACGCCGAAACCCTGTCAAGGTTGCTCTACTCCAGCATACCAGAGAAAGCCTTCAGATAGCTTCATGCTAAGTCCACTGTGAACTTACCATGGAAAATGAAGCGTTCGGGAAGGCAGCAAACCTGGCGTAATATCAGGAGGCGACAGATTAAGCTATCCCTACGTCCACACGGCGACGTGGTTTTTACATCCACCAATACTCACCTTTGAGAACACCCCACCCCACCTGGGAAGCCCTTGGTTCGAACAGGACCTCCATGGCGTCGTCCTTGGGTGCGCGTATTCGTTTAGGGGAAGTCCCCCAAGGTTTTGAGAAGCCAACAGGGAGGAGAAAACTAACTAGACCCATACTGCACCCTCCTCCAGCGCGTAACCCACACGCTAAGACCTCTCAAGGTAGACCAAGGTTACCCAGGACACAGTTGCCCGAACTAAGGGGTCCTCAGAGACTCCGCCAAGTGAAACGGAAACTGCTTGCGAGACTTCTAATGATTTTCCGTGGGACCGTCATTTGGCCGTAGCCTGACGCTCCCCATTAACAATCAGCCCTTCTCAGGGCCATCAGCGAGTTTGACACACCAGAGGCTACCTTTCTGGCCTACCAAAGCCAGGGAACTAGCAGCCACTAAGGCAGGTTCTGCTGTTCAACAAGGGGCAACTACCGAGGCAGGGTCAACCATCATCAAACCTACATCTACTAAAAGAAAGTGCTTTTTTGAGAACATAAATACCATTTGTGCTTATATAATAGGGAGCTGAACAGTACTCTCTTAAAAACAATATCAAGTTACCCACACCAGGCATGTATTAGTGTTACTATATACTTATAATATTATTATTGTGCTCTTTTTCGTGTTAACTCACCTTCTCTTCTTCCTTTTCTTATATCCTTCTTACCATTTATATTCAACCGAAAGTCAAATGCTGTCTGATAATCATTATCTTATGAATTTAATCTGTTATTACCTTTATTTTTACAGAAAAATCAGTATTTTAATTGGACTAATATGTAGCAAGGGAGCTTTGATAATATAAAATCAACGCTGTGTGAGGCATTGNTCATGCGCACAGCAATTTATACCTGGCAAAATGCCCCACAAAGACCTCATGCATGGTACACAATAATCTAATTTCCCATTCACCGTGAGCCACCATCGCGCACATGAACACCCTATACGTGCCGTTTTACCTATTTATATATATATATGTGTGTGTGTGTTTATCAAGAGATGACTTATGCAGACAATCACACGTATGTAAAGGTTATTACAAGGACAAAAGTGGAATTATGTGGACGTCCGCATAATTCTACCATGTTATTAATATATATGTTAGAAGTACGTGAAGCGCATTTAAGTCACTATTTATAAACACATATATATTACCTTATAGGTAGTGAGAACGACCTCTGTATACATAAACATATTGATGTGACACAGTTTGGCAGCACATGCGTACAATTGCACGAATACATTTAGCTGTCTGTGCATACACGCATCTTACGATGCAGCAGAATATTATATTCCAGTACTCTGGCCATTTCTCTCCATGCAAAAAAAAAAAAAAAGAAAAAAAAAACTAGTGGAAAACACTGAAACCCCTATTGTGTTTCACACACATGTACATTTACTTGATGTGCAGTAAAAGGCAGCCGCTGTTAGTGAATGTATAGTGATTTTGCGCAATACAGCAGAAGCTGTACGGCGGTACGTACTTTTTTACAGATGTGTGTAATTGACTGCGTTTGAGCACGTTTAATGACGCATCAAAATAGTGTACTTCATTATATCTACCATATATTTAACTATAAGTCATTAGAAAGTTGGGTGGTTAAAAAAAAAGCACACATCTAATCTTAAAATTATTAATACAAAAAAAAAGAAATCTTGTAATTTTTTTACATCCATATTTAATTGAAAACTTTATTTATTTTAATTTTTTTTTCGTTTTCTTTTCTTTCATCTCCTTGGCCAGATAGCAATAACCCACTAGATATTTAATTTAAAAGTAGCATAATGAGCCAATATTTCAATTTCTGGAGATGTATCAAGTATGACCTTAGAGCAAGTGAATAATGAGTAAAAATTGTATGCATCCTCCCTTTGATCTTGACCAACCTCAGCCAGTTCTGCCATAAGCAAACGTTCATAGGCTCCTTTGCAAAACTTTTTCGAACATTTTTCCCTTTGAGCCTAAGACAAAAAAAAAATTATATATTTGTAAATAATCATTTTATTACACAATATAAAATTGTTACTTACAACATAACTACTGAATATACTTCACCCTCATACCTGGAACCATCTTCAACCAGTAAATGGCAATTTCAGCTACTTGTTCTACCTCTTGAAATAGAGGTCATCACCCAAAAATATCATTTCCTACCTACGACATCATGACTCAACTACTCAGCCCAATATTGTACTAATAGTACTTAATTATCATATCTTGATATTGCCTTAAGTTGCCTCGATAAAATTTTGGCATACAAAAACATTCCACTGAAAAAAAAAAAAAAAAATATACATTGGACGTTCTTTGTTAAACGGAACAAGCTGCCCAAAATTTAATAAGCCGCAAACAATGTTTTATGAGTGCAAATAGTAGCTATGTAAGTAGGCTTTCTTTTGCCGTAGGCTATTTTCCGAAATTCAAAATGGCGGATTAACATGGTGGCTGCAATAAGTCAAAATTACTCTAAGGTAGCAGTTTTACCTCATTTAAAATGATTTTGGACCTTCAAAGATTCAAATTAAAACTTAATGAGATATATTTTTCATCGCTGATCACAAATCTATGCTTATTTTTGTTCGGGCACATCACTAATCCGTCCTAACCTTAGAAAACTTTTAAAAAAATGTAGTTTTGCATAGTTTCTCAACGTTTTGCGCGTCAAAAAATTCTTAAAAAATGATCATCAAGTGTATTTTTTATATCAAATCACAAAGTGACACTGTATTTGAGTGTAATACATCGATAAATCTAACTAACCTTAAGAAACTTTGAAATAAATCAGTTTTGCGTAGTTATTAAACGTTCTGCACGTCGAAGAATTATTAAATATAATTATTCTCTGTATTCTTCAAATGCAAACATAAGTCTATACTCTATCTAGTCTAACATATCGCTGCATGTTTCTAACCTTAAGAAACTTGAGATAAGTCAGTTTTCCGTAGTTTTTGATCGTATTATACATCAAGAAATTTTTTTTAAAAATAACCATCGTAAATTTTTTATACGATGATAGAAAATATTTATTACTTTTTACTGTGCTGATAACTGATTTGTCCTAAGCTCGAAAAATTTTAAAATAATGCAACGATGCTTTATTTTCAATTAGTTAGAATGTAAAACAATTTACCAAAAATCGCAAATTTTTTTATTTTTACTGCTGAATTATTATACATACGTAGATTTTATAGGTTATATTGCTGTTTGTAAGTATTCTTCAAACACTTTTTGGTTAAGATATTTTACTTTAATGTAAACCATTTTCGATCGTTCTATGATCCGTATAGTATAAAGAAAAATTTAATGTACCGATACATATCTATTTGAAAAACGGAAGAAATATTATTTGAGAAATATATCTATTATGTTAAAGAAATAATGATAAAATAACAAAACCGTATGATTTAAAAAAAAAAAAAGGAGGACTAAAATATAATATCAAAAAGGTTTTTGCCAATTATTTGACAGCGGTTTTTGAGTTCTTAGAAATGTTTGGTTGTCGATAGTACTTTAGTTGCACTCGAACACCTAAATGCAGTCAGGGTATTCTTGGATGAGACCTTGATAGCATGAGCTATAGAAACATTATTATATATAATAATGATGTGAAAAACCTTTTTTTTTTTTTATCGTTTTTTACCTCATCAAAGGGGTAACGTATAGTAATTAATTTAACAAAGAAGACTTAAGGTTGTATAAAAAATTTGAATCACGTAGTAGCACTCACTTTCGTTACAAGTATATGCTGATTTTGGACTTCAGTATGTAATAAGATTCTATTAGCGTGGTAGTAGTTTAGGTACGTAGTTGTTAGTAAAAAAAAATTTTTCTTCATCAATTTGTTTGATGCAATAAATGTTGTGTCTTCAATATTAATGCATCAGCTATGTCATAGTCTTTTCAAGCAGTTCATCAAAACAGATGTTGTAATGCTTTTGGTAAGAAAGGGTATCAAGGAAAATAGCTGCCACAAGTTTCCAAATCATTTTTATCTGAGCATCCTCATATTTTTAAGAAATCTCCCATTTGTACAAAATGCAGAAAGGAGAGTTATTTAAATAATGTAAATTTATCTAATGATTTTATAGATACACGGATCTCTAGACCACCAGATAATGAAGGAGGTCAGGCAGTTGAATAAATCTGTTTATTAAGAGAAAATAAATTAAAGCAATCAATGGATCGACGAAAAGAAAATCTTTTTTCTTTGTCACAGAACGATCCACTGTGAGTCTATATTCTGACAATTTTACCTGACTGTTGGACATTACTATATATTATGGAGAAGCTTAATGTTTTTTTCAGAATGACTAAGAAGACACGGGGTTCAAAACATAAAAATGGTATTTAAGCAACTCCTATAGTCAAAAGGGTAAGACATTATAAGACAAAACTGTCAATAAGGTTGTAAACTACTATAACAATAATAGAAACAGTCACATAACGCCAAATAAAAAGGATGTATTGAAAATTAAAGAAGGTTATACCATTAAATATATGCCAAAAATATTGCTTTTGTTAGATGTAAAGATTTTAATTAAGAATTTTACCGAAGAACGCTTTCAACTTTCTATCAGTTTCAGTAAGATTGCAGAGTAAAGGCCCCCTATAGTGTGTTCTAGTTAGGACAAGAGGTACACACAGTGTGTGCGTGTGTGTAATATCCAAAAATTTTATGTCTATGTTTGATGCGTGCAATTTTATTAAACTAACAAAAAAACCGCACTATCCACTGCAAAATTATGCTGACTGCATTAAGTTTTTTCTTTGTAGAAATCCCTAGCTGAATTGTTACTTAGAGATACGTCAAAAATACCCAAGACTCTCAGATTTCCAGGAGTTCATAACATCTGTGCTACTCAATCATATTGTTTACAGCGTTTGGCAGTCAACTGATAAGAGCACTTAAGAAAGAGTACCTAAATAAAAATGACTTTGTACTAGAACTATATCGAAGCCTTAAAAATTTAATTTAACACCATTTCATTTCTAAGAATTAATTACAATTTATAAAGGACCTAAAAAAAACTTAAAACCAAATGAGGATCTCTTGCAGATAGAGTATTCAGAGAATCACGCATACTTTGCAAAGAACGCTGCTCAGCAATTTCACTACAACAATGACCAGTGTAGAATACTTGTTGCTGTTCTCTATTACATGGAAGCTCAAAAGTTGAAATACAACAGCTTTGAATTACTTTCTGACTGCGCAACTCATGATACAATAGCTGTGTATCTATTGCAATCGTATTTGGTTCCAGCTATCCGAAAAAAATGCCCAAAAATATTGAAACTTCTTTATGTGTCAGATGAAGCAGTGCAGCATTTTTAAACCAGTACCAAATGGTTAACTCAGTATACCATCAGGAAGATTTTTTTTGAAGGCGTGATGGCATTTTAATGCTACAGCACATGGCAAGGGAGCTTGTGACAGAGTAGGGGCAACATTGAAAAACCAAGCAACACGTGCTAGCGTACAAAATAAAGAGAATAAAATTATTCTAAATTCTAATCAACTTTTTAACTGGGCAAAGAACAAATTTTCCAACATCACATTTTTTCACTACACTAAACCAGACTACGATAAAACATCTAGGAAACTGTCAAAGAGATTTTCTTCAGGACCACAAATTTCTACAGCTCATGCTTTCACGGTCTCATCTAAGAAGACCCTGACCGTATTTAGGTACTTGAGTGCAACTAAAGTACTTTCAACAACCAAATATTACTAAAAAAACGAAAACTACTGTCAATTAATTGGCAAAAACCTTCTTAATGTAATATTTTTGTCCTTTTATTTTATGTTTACGTCATAAACTTTTGTTACATTATCATTATTTTTTCAACATAATAAATATATTTCTCAAATAATATTTTTTTTGTTCTTCAAATAGATATATATCAGTACGTTGGATTTTTTTATGGGGTACGGATAATAGAATGATTGAAAATGGTTTGAAACCAAGTATAATGTCTAAATTAAAAAGTTTTTAAGGGTTCGTGACAAATATACAAATATACAAAATAGCGATATTACCTGTCAAATATACATATGTCTTATAATTTAGCAGTGAAAATAAAAAAGTTTGCGATTTCTGCTAATTTGTTTAACATTCCAACCAATTCAAAATAAAGCATAATTGCTTTATTTTAAAATTTTTTAAGCTAAGGACAAATCAGTTATTAGCACAGTACAAAGTAATAAATATTTTCTATCATCTTATAAAAAATTTATGATGGTTATTTTTTTAAAGAATTTCTTGACGCATAATACGATCAAATACTACGGAAAACTGATTTATCTAAAATTTCTTGAGGTTAGAAAGATTTAGCGGTATATTAGACTAAAATGATGTATTTATTTATGTTTTGGTATGAAAAATACACAGGATAGGTATTTTTAAATAATTTTTTGACCTGCAAAACGAGCAAAAACCATGCAAAACTGATTTATTTCGAAGTTTTTTGAGGTTAATAATACTCAGCGATGTGTTGGACTAAAAAACAGTGGTAATTTATAATTGGGTATGAAAAATACACTTGATTATTATTTTTGGAATCAGCTGGGGAGCTATCCTTAGTTCAGGAGGCCGGAGGAGTTGGCAGGGCGAGAAATGATGACTCGCTTGTGTACAAGAATAGGAACAGTGTAGTTACAAGAATAGGAACCTTTATTAGTCTTAATGTACAAGCAACTATTGTGTTGCTGACTAGGAGCGCGTGTGTCTCGTGTAGAGGGTTGTGCGTTACTGGTGAGACGACGCTAGTACGCCACACTAAGGTGGCTGAGAGAATCGTAGTAGTCGGAGTGAGCGGTGGTGGCAGCACTGCACGGTGGTACTGCTGCGAAGACTTGACGTGGGACTAGCTGTTGCTTGCGTCAATTTCGTTTGTTTCCCATGTCTTTGGACGGTGGGGCCACATATTTACTAAGAATTTTTTGACCTGCAAAACGTTAAGGAACTACGCAAAATCACATTTTTTTAAAGTTCTTTGAGTTTAGGAAGGTTTATTGATGTGCTAGATCAAAAATGAACATACATTTGTGATAAGCATTAAAATATATATCTGATAAGACTTTAATTCTACTTTTTAAAGGTTTTAAATTATTTTAAATGAGGTAAAACTACTATCTGAGAGTTATTTTGACTAATTGCAGCTGCCATATGGGTCCACCATGGTAAAGTTTGGATAAAAGCCAGACGGTAAAGGAAATCCTACTAACCTAGCTATAGTTTGCACGCATAAAATAATGTTTACGACTTATAGAACTTTGAGCAGATCTTTGTTCCGTTTGAGAAACAACTTCGTCTATCTATCTATATATGTATAAAAAATTTGAATCACGTAGTAGCACTCACTTTCGTTACAAGTATATGCTGATTTTGGACTTCAGTATGTAATAAGATTCTATTAGCGTGGTAGTAGTTTAGGTACGTAGTTGTTAGTAAAAAAAAATTTTTCTTCATCAATTTGTTNTATATATATAACTGCAATTGACATGATCATCCAACTTTTATTGCTTCTTAGTTACTCCCCCCTTAAACGTACTATGCCGTTCCATCAAAGATACATGGGCTGTAACTTCTTATGGCTTATCTCTGCCGTTTCCTTAACAAACACTTTGTTTTTCAAAGATTGTATAATACCTATTCTTAGATGAATGACATAAAACTGAACTAAAACAAAAAGAACACCTTTATAAACCAAATGTTTTTCTTCTCTTACACACAATATACTAGAATACTTCTATTACTAACTAAAACAGTAGCTTATATAAGTATATACTTATTTTATATACAATTATATTACAATTTGTACATACAAATTGTGATTAACTAGTTTCTAAGCTTGCGCAATTTTCTTATCATTACACCCATCTGTGTTCATGAGGGCCATAATCTTATTAACTTTTTTTTCTTTTTTTTTTCTAAATTCATTACCTTTTTATTACCCTGGGCAATATTATCATTTTCCTCATTGCCTTCTTTTTCTTGCTTAGATTTGTTATTTACATTGGCTGTTTAAAGCTCAGGACTTTAATTAATTTTGTAATCCAAGAATGCCACCTCAGGTACTCTTATGCTGACCGTAGAGTAGGATATGTTAATGTATACGCCATAGGTGCTGTCACTGTAACGCTTTGCTACTAAATTTCCAAAATGAATGCCTTTCTCTTAATTCTTTTTCGGAATTCATCATCATTGTGTGTTTTACTAGTTTGGAGCGTGCAAAAGTTTTAAAACGTACTTCGTGTTGTTTTAAGAGCTAAGTCCTGTTGATGGACACACTTGTTTTTTGTAATAAATTCTTCTCTTTGCCTATCTAATGTGTCATATAAGTCCATCTCTGCTAATCGAGAGCTCCGTAGGGACGATATGCAGTTTTTGGTCACCTGTTTTGTTTTAACTAGTTCCCCAGCATCTGCGCACTGAGAGGAACACCATTTTTGTGTAAATGTTTGTTTTTCTTTTTCAGATCTTGGCTGGTACGTAACCTCTCACTATTTATTGTGTTTATCATTCCGTGCTCGTTATTTATCAATTCTTTCGTTCTTTTAAGTCTTTTAGACTTTCAATCATATGCCAACTTCCTGCACTTTTATGTCACATAAAATCTTATTCTGCAGTAACTGCAACACAATAGTGAGTCTTGCATAGGGTTATTGCTGTTCTCTACTGCTTTTGTGGTGCTGACTCGGAGTTTCCTGCAGTATGTTTGTAAGTAACCTGTGTTTCTGGAGTTGAAGCATATACGCGTGTCTTTAGCGAAAATGCTGGCTGAATCAATACTTTGCTGACCTGGATTGGATGAAATTTCAAGGGGTGGGGATCCAAGGTGTAAGTAGTGGGGGCCTGACGCCTGAGCAGGTGTAAAATTCGTGTCTACTGCACTATGCATTAAGGCGGTTGGTGCCATATGTTGATGCGTAAGTAGTCTTACTTTACACTCTTTAGCTAGCCTTACACAGTTTCTCTGAGGTTCAACGGTCTCTTGCATTGAACTTATGTGTCCAGTGATGCTGTCAGCCCCAACATAAAGTGTTGTAAGGCGTATTTTGCTACCGTGTCCTTAAGTACATTTTCGTAGCTCGGCTTAGGTCTATAGCGTCGTCGTAAATAGAAATTAGCCAATTAAAAATTATTTGCACCCTGTATCCATAATCGGTAACTGATTCCTTTCGATATTAACGAACTGTTTTGATTTGTGTTTAAAAGCTTTTGGCAGCCCCAGAATTTACATATTGCATGGCGAGATCTAACAAAAGTTCTTCCACTGATTCATGATATGCAATGCATGGCCTTATTACTGCGGTGGCCCCTTATGTAATTATCGCTGCTTGTGCGATTAAAATGTTGTCCTGATCATTTGGAAAGCATATCGCACTATGCATCTGACCAATGTGCTATAAAGGTAAAGGGTCTCCAAGTTGATGTCAAACATAAAGATGGAATTCAGATGATTGCTAAAGGACAGGTGGTAACTAATAATAGTGAAATTACTTAGTTAGAGGTGCTGATTTCTGGAGGTGCTCTATTATGTATTTCCGATGTTCTTTCAGAGTTTGTTGTGAGTTGGCCATTTCTTTGTACAATGTGTAAGTATGTTCCTGAATGGTATGCACTCATACATGGCTCTGCTTAGTAGTCTACTGGATGGTACCCAGTAGGGTCTAGTAAGCTCACATATTTTTACCTTATGCGTAATCAGATTTATAATCTTAGTATTCAAAAAGAGTCCAGCTTGGTGGAAGATGGGACATTGACCTTACATGAATTTAACTAAACTACAATTGTAAGCATTCGAAAGCAGAACCTAAATAAGCTAAATACATTGACAGTGTAAAAAATGTAAAAATCAATTTTTTTGTGAGCTATTTAACTATGAGCTACTAGTGTTTTAATACTACGATATGTATTGGTTACTTTAGAAAATGCTTACAATAGCACTGTAAATCTGTTAAAACCTATCCTACCCAAAATATTAATTATAAAATCAGTTGTAAATTACATTGTTGATTCTGCGTTGATCCCACGTTAAATTTATACTGCGTGCATTCGCATTTTCTTGCCAACTTACTGATTAATTTATGTATTTAATCGTTGACTCTTATTATTCAAAACAAGTTCATTGAATAATAAAATAAAAAACCTTAGCGTTATTTTTCATTGACAAATATGAAATTGTGTAAAAGTTTTGTTTTATTTTAAAATATATAGACAATTATTATGCGAGCAAAAAAGTACGAGCTATGCATTCATAGTTTTAAAAACAATGCAATGCTTGATAATTTGCCCATTTAGTGAAATAGTATTAAAAATACTTATACTTTTAAATTACTCCTTTCCAACTAATGTTAATACTATGATTTATTAGTTTATCAGTCTAATACCATAATTACTTTCACGGATTGTACTCCTGTGTTTATCTTAAGCTAGGAATGGTCATCAGGGAATTTTTTTTTTTAAATTTAACATTGGTTATCGATAATTACATAACTTCAGCCCAAAAAATTATAAAATTGAAAATTCTTAAGTACAGAGGTGTTGCGTAAATTTATACTCTCCTTTTTTTATTTATAGACTGCTTTTTATGTAGGCGGGAAATCGGCTGTGCAACTAAGTAATTACTCTAGTAGTAGTAATTTAAAGTCCTATCATTTGCTTATTAACAGTGTTCTTAAAATTGCAACCAGTGATGAAATAATTGCAATGTGAGAAAGCAATTATGAGGAGTGTTACAA
The DNA here is from genome assembly GCF_000648655.2 of Copidosoma floridanum. The sequence goes on along the minus strand of NW_019384230.1, from coordinate 639,083 downwards.
CAGTTGCAAATTTAATAAAAATGTATGTGAATAGTAAATATGGAGAAAACACTGACATTAACATGATAAATCATAACGATATCTTACATTATCTGCATAATAATGTTATATTAGAAAAAGGTTATGAGAAAGTTCTAGCAGAAGTTAATTGCAATTATGGCATAATTATTTTTTAATCCAAACAGAAACTTTACCTTTTTTTAGAGTCCAGATGTAGTTGCCCCTTTCTAAGATCTGGTTAAAGACTAAGCACTTTTTTCCAAGTCTAGGCTAAAACTATGCTTATTTCTAGCATGGACAAGAACTATCATTTTTGCATCAAAGTGTAGATGTGAAACATCAGTGACATTGTACTGATGTAAATAGAAAATTTAGCTTATGAGATTTAAAATCTCGCGCTTTAAGATACTCTCTTACCTATAAGGGCCAGTCATAAGCGTGCACGCGTCTATTAATACACCAATAGACTCTGTTTATACTTACCTTTGTCCAACAGCTTGCTGCTGCTGCGGTTATCGTTAGTCAGTCTCAAACACCCTTTTTGGTAAGTCGCTTTGCGCTCGTGTTTATAATTTTAACGTGATCATTTTTATGTAAGATTTCTGTAACGAAAAACGATTAACATTTTTGATTGACACGTAATTTCTCCGTCTGACTCAAAAATTAGTTCTTCCTTTTATTATTTTACAAGAAAGCAAGTATTCTGACTTGTTAAAGTAAAATTAAATAGAGATATTGTTTTTTTATAATAAATAGCTAAGGTGCATAAAAAAGTGTTGTGCATTTATTATTGTGTCTTTTTTTAACATCATTTTCACGCTCCCCCAAATCTGGCGTGCGATATAAATTACACAGTCCACTATCTAACTGACATTTAGCCATATCTCTGTCTCTCTTTTCCTTGTTCGTTTGTCGTCGGGTGCGAGCGAGTCCATTGTTTATATAGGGGACTCACTGCTGCACGTTGCTGCTGCTGGCTCCACGGGTCCTTTTGTCGTCAGCGTGTGCTGCTGCCTGCCTCTGCAGGCTATTAAGACAACACCGCTGCTGCTGCTGGCTCCACGGATCCTTTCGTCGTCAGCGTGTGCTGCTGCCTGCCTCTGCAGGCTATTGTGACAACACCGCTGCTACTGCTCATGCTTTAGTCGTCGTCAGCGTGTGCTGCTGCCTGCCTCTGCAGGCTATTGAAACAACACCACTGCTGCTGCTGGCTCCACGGATCCTTTTATCTTAAGCGTGTGCTGCTGCCTGCCTCTGCAGGCTATTGTGACAACACTGTTGCTACTGCTCGTGCTTTGGTCGTCGTCAGCGTGTGCTGCTGCCTGTCTCTGCAGGCTATTGTAAAAACACCGCTGCTGCTGCTGGCTCCACGGGTCCTTTTGTCGTCAGCGTGTGCTGCTGCCTGCCTCTGCAGGCTATTAAGACAACACCGCTGCTGCTGCTGGCACCACGGGTCCTTTTGTCGTAAGCGTGTGCTGCTGCCGGCCTCTGCAGGCTATTGTGACAACACCGCTGTCGTGCTTTAGTCGTCGTCAGCGTGTGCTGCTGCCTGCCTCTGCAGGCTATTGAGACAACACCACTGCTGCTGCTGGCTCCACGGGTCCTTTCATCTTCAGCGTGTGCTACTGCCTGTCTCTGCAGGCTATTGAGACAACACCACTGCTGCTGCTGGCTCCACGGGTCCCTTTATCTTCAGTGTGTGCTGCTGCCGGCCTCTGCAGGCTATTGTGACAACACCTCTGTCATGCTTTGGTCGTCGTGAGCGTGTGCTGCTACCTGCCTCTCCAGGCTATTGAGACAACAACGCTGCTGCTGCTGGCTCCACGGGTCTTTTTGTCTTCAGCGTGTGCTGCGGCCAGCTTATACAGGCTATTGAGTCAGCACCGCTGCTGTCAAGTCCTGCAGGTCTATCGAACTTAACATAACTATGAATACTTGGTCCTCTTTACACGGTTTGTAAAATTGTATATTTTGTGGTTTGTAATATCAGTTCCTTATAGTTATTCGTTTTTTTGCTTACCGGTTAACTTGAATGTAATTTTGCGAACTTAACTTTATGTAAGCATTTGTAAAAATTAGGAACACTACCTCCGTTTAGCTCTATTGTCGAATTAGTTAGATTTTGTCTGACTTAAATTTTGTCTACGGTGCGTGGTTTGTATTTATTTATTGAATATTTATTACTCGAATAGAAATTTACCATTTAAAAATGGATAACCTTTATGAGGTTAAAGTTGAACTGTTTAACTAAATTGAAGGTTCTATTACAAACTTTAAGAGACTTTGCCAGGTACAAATGACCAGGGGTCAGGCTGACTCTAAGTTTTAACAACTCAGAGATACTTTTGAACATTTTGAATCTACTCATGATGATACTATGAATGTAAAACCTTTATCCACAACTCATGGTTATTTTAAAAATGAGTGCTATGAAGTGGGAGAAGATACTTTTTATTCAGTTAAGGGGGATTTTAATGATTTTTTTAATTCGCTTAATGATCATTCGAATCCAACAGAAACCTTACCTCCTGCCAATGCCAATGTAAGTTCGTTTCAGAGTTTCTCTTTTTTACCTTCAATAGACTTGCCATCCTTTGATGGTGATTTTGCTAGTTGGGAGAACTTTCGCGATGTTTATAGGGCTATAGTACATAGAAAGCAAGAATTACCAGCTATCATTAAATATCATTATCTTAGGGCGCATCTAAAGGGTGAAGCTTTAGACCTCATTAAAAATATACCGTTGTCTAAAGAGAAATATATACAGGCTTGGGATATTATAACCCGGTATTATGATAATAAATGTCGTCTCATTAATACGTATACAACTACTATCCTCAGTTGTCAAGCTATGAGAGGCAGTTCTTGCTCTGAAATGAAGCAGATATCTAAGGAGATGATAAGTTCTGTTGATTCCTTGATATCTCTAGAGAGAGCAGTAGGAGATGCTGACATATTTATCGCTCATGTAGTTAGTAGATTTGATTTTCAAACGAACAAGGATTGGCAAAAAAAATTAGGTAGTAGCAGTGATCCTCCTACTTTAGGTCAACTACGAGACTTCATTTCGGCACAAATCATTACAACGGAATTGTTTCCTTGTAAACCTGTAAATAAGATTATAAATATTTGCGCAACTACTCCTTTTAAAAACATGGGATCTTCTAGTAGTAAGCCTATATCTAGTGTTATTGCACATCAGACAGTTGTTTCAGATTCCATTGTTTGCCAATTCTGTAGTCAAAAACATCATTTTGTTTCTGGTGATTCATTTAAATCACAAGAGTGGAGCGATAAATAAGAATTTCTGAAGTCCCATCGTCTTTGTGTTAATTTTTTTGGTCCTCACCTTAGTCAGAAGTGCTCTGTTAATAACAAGTGTTCACACTGCAACCAAAAGCATCACACCATTATGCACTGAGGAGATAAGTCCAGCTCTACATCTGTCTCTGCTAAAAATAAGCAAATAAAATCTGTAAATAACTTGACAAACTTTTTTACTGTACAAAACCAAACTTAGATTTCTTCAGAGTCTAGTGTGAATGTACAGTCATGTAGTAGTAATAAAATCGTCTCACCTAAGGTGCTTTTGGCTACTGCTCGTGTTTTCGTGTATGCCACTGATGGATCTCGCATATTAGTACGAGCTCTCATTGATTAGTGCTCACAGAGTTGTCTTATCACTAAATCTCTCTGTGATATGCTGCATTTAAGACCGAGATCAGTTAGTACGACTCTGTCAGGAGTGGGTAAACTGATTATCATGGACGCTAGTACATCAGTTGCTTTTAAATTTAGGCTTTTTTTTGAGTCTAATTTTGAGCACCTTGTTGATGCGTTAGTCGTGCAAAAAATTTCTTCCTACGAACCACCTCTAGGTAGTCGGTTAGCAAATTTAGATTATGGGAAGGATGTAATTCTAGCAGATTCAGAATTTTACAGTTCAGATAAAATTGATATTTTGTTAGATGCATCTGTCTATGCAATTATTATTGGTCAGGAAGTTCGAAAATTAGCCCCTGACTACCCAATTGCCTCTGCTTCGCAAATTGGTTGGTTGTTATCGGGTCAGTCGCCTTTTGGTTCAGGATCCAACTCAGGTCATTAAAATCACTAGTTATGGTTAATGCCGAAGAAACTCAGCTTAATGAGTTAGTTTAGTAGTTTTGCGAAACACCTTTGTTAAACGAAGTTCGAATACCTAGATGGAATCATTTTTCACTAGATTGTGAATCTTTCGAACTTCATGGTTTTGCCGACGCTCCTCAAAACGCCTATGCAGCGGCTGTTTATTCACGCGTTGTACACAAGGGTAAGATTTTTGTACATCTTTAATTAGCAAAAACGAAAGTAGCTTTGATTAAAACGCTAAGTATTTCAAGACTAGAGCTATGTATTGCAGAATTGTTATCCACAGTAGTTAGTCATTTCGTTGATGTTAATTCATTGTAAGAAGTACCAGTTCACATGTGGTCAGATTCTAGGAATGTACTATATTGGCTCAATGGACTTCCTTCCAAATGGCTAGTTTTTATAGCTAATAGGTGCTCAAAAATTCATGATTTGACTCCATATGATAAGATGCATTATATCACGTCAAAGCAAAATCCAGCTGATGTAGCTTCTAGAGGTGTTCTTTCGGGCCAATTGCTGAATCAAATTTTATGGTTTCAGGGCCCTAAGATTTTTCATAAATTGAACCCTAACTATCAAAAGTTTGGAGTAGAAATGATTGCCTCAACCTCTATGAATGTAAATAGTTCAATGCCTTCCGTAAATAGTCTTGTAAATAAATCTGAGTCTTTTTAAATGACTTTATTAACTCGATGTTCCAAGTCGTAACGGTTGCTAAGAGTAACAGCATATTGCCTTTGTTTTACATACCGTTGTTTACATAAAGTTAAACAAAAGAATTCATATTTACCTATAGCTGGAAATCTTAAGCCCCCTTTACAGGCTATATGCAGTTCATTGACTTGTATTATTTTATTGAAGTTGACTCGATTCACCTTTTAACATTAGAAATTTATTGTGCTGGACTGTGTCTAGTTTATCAGCATTAACAATGTCACCTTTCCGTTGAGTTCAAGGTACTAACTCAAAATCAAGATCGTAGTTTAGAAGATAGCTTACCACTACTTCGATCTAACCGTTTGCTTAATCTTACGCCGTGTATAAACTGCGGATTGATAAGAGTTGGGGGTAGATTGAGTAGAGCCTTACTTGATGATAATGCCAAACATCCCTTGATACTAACAGATAGAGATCAGTTGACATTTATGCTCATTGACTATTATCACAGATTAACTTTACATGGTGGAGTGCAGATGACGATTATTACACTCCGTCAAACGTACTGGGTTGTAAGTGGTAGACGGACTGTAAGAACTGCGCTTACTCGTTGCATCACTTGTAAAAGATATAAGTCCAAATCACAAATTCAGTTAATGGGAGACTTGCCTTGTTCTCGTTTTACTCTGAGTTCTCCTTTTCAAAAATCAGAAATCGATTATAATGGACCCTTTTCAATACGCTTGTCAAAACACAAGGGTGAAGGAACTTTCAAGGGTTACATTGCAGTTTTCATCTGCATGTCAACTCGTGCAGTACATCTTGAAGTTGTGGAGGGTTGTACAAAGGAGGCCTTTATAGCTGCCTTTCACAGATTTATTTCTAGACGAGGCCACTGCACAGATTTATTCAGTGATCATGGCACAAATTTCATCGGTGCTGATACTGAGTTGAAAAAAATGTTAATAGAACGTAGCCATGACCCTAATTCTACGTATGAATTAGGTAATTCAGGTACACAGTGGCACTTCATTCCTGCTTCTGCTCCACATTTTGGAGGTTTGTGGGAATCAGCAGTCAGATCCGATAAACATCATTTGAAGCGTGTAGTTGGTGATCAGATTTTGACAGTAGTTGAATTTCCTACTTTATTGTGTAGAATAAAGGCATGCCTCAACTCTCGGCCCTTGGCTCGCCTTAATGATGATTCCTCTAAGCTTGATCCTCTTACTTCTGCTCATTTCTTAATCATGAGGTCTTTATTTCTTGTGCCAGAGCCCGATATTTCTTCTGAAAAGGTATCGCCACTTAAACGCTGGAAGGTAGTGACACAATCTCTCCAAGTTTTCTGGAAAAGGTGGTCACTTAAATACCTTTTCACTTTACAAAGTCGTTGCAAGTGGTTGAATCCTCAACGCTTGGTTAAGCCTGGTGATCTCGTGCTAAAAATAAAAAATGAGTCTTCTCCACCTGGTAAATGGCCTTTAGGCATGGTTGTTGAAGTCTATAAGGATGCCAAGTCTCTTGTCAGAATCGCTAATATTAGAAGCGTTTTATATAGTTTTGCAAGACCAATACACAAACTAATATTATTGCGTACCGTATCTGAACTTGAGTCAGGACACAATAATAATTAGTCTTATTTAGATCAATTTATTTACATTTCATTTACTATTATGATTATTAAATCTTACATTTAAAAGTCACAAACCTTGCGAAAATATATATATAAAATTATCAGTAATTTGTTTATTATGTTTTTTTTTTATTTTTAAATTATTTGCTATTGTACGTGGGAAGCGTTCCACTGCTTTATTCTAACGGTACTTAGTTGAATATTATTTCTTTTGATGCACATTCAGTCTCACTCCTGTCCATCAACCTTTGGACTATGTAAAACATCAGTATTACTGATTGTTACCGGCTGAATGTCATTATATCAACAAAAGAAAACTTTCGTTATTTAGAATTTGTGTTAGTGGAATGCGATCCACCCTTTTGTCCTTCTAAGACTTGTTATTAATATACATTCGTTACACTTCTGTCCATCAACCTTGGGACTATGTGCAACATCAGTAACATTGTACTGATGTAAATAGAAAATTTAGTTCATGAGATTAGAAATCTCGCGCTTTAGGATATTCTCTTACCTATAAGGGCCAATCATAAGCGTGCACGCGTCTATTAATACACCAATAGACTCTGTTTGTACTTACCTATGTCCAGCAGCTTGCTGCTACTGCGGTTATCGTCAGTCAGCCTCGAACGCCCTTTTCGGTAAGTCGCTTTGCGCTCGTGTTTATAATTTTAACGTGTATCGTTTTTATGTAAGATTTCTGTAACGAAAAACGATTGACATTTTCGATTGACACGTTATTTCTCCGTCTGACTCACAAATTAATTCTTCCTTTTTTTGTCTTGCAAGCAAGCATTGTGACTTGTTAAAGTAAAATTAAATAAAGATTATTTTTTTATAATAAACGGCTAAAGTGTTTAAAGTGTGTTGTGCATTTACTATTGTGTCCTTTTTTTTACATCCTTTTCACGCTCCCCTAAATCTGGCGTTTGATATAAATCATAAAGTCCACTATCTTACTGAGCTCAATTTCGAACAGTAGATGGTAATTTTTTTGTTTTCAACTTAATAGTAAAGTATTTTACACAAATAAAAAATGCATCAATAACACATAACAATTTTTAACTTCAACAGGGTGGAAAATTTTGTTTTACAATAACTTATGTATGGATAAACAGATTTTTTATTAACTCTATATAAATGTTGAAATAACAGATGTGTACTTAGACAAAAGTTTTTAATACACGAGTTTCGGAGCTGGGACCGTATTCATTTATTATTTATTGATTCTTAAAATATTTTTTGTACGAAAAAAGCATAGTTTTCGTTCAAACTTAAAAAGAGGGCAACGTTTCGACCTGGTGCAAGTAAAGGGCATTGTTGTCGTCCAAAGTCTTAGAAAAAGACAGCCTTTGGCTGGGATTTGGTATGATGCTTAGCAACGGCAAGTAGTAAGCATACCTCAACAAAACTTGTACGATCGAACAGGACAACCTATAAGCAATCAGTAATATTTGCATACTCACTTATCCTTGAAAAACATAAATATATCAACAAGTAGTTAAATATTCTATGACAATCATCTTTTTTTGTTGTAAATAATTGAACTTGCCAATAAACTGTTAGTGTTCTATAGGTTCAAAAATTTGTGATACTTGATTTGTACTTTCCATGCACTACAAATAATTTACTCCATAGCATGACATAAATAAATAAAAATTAAAAAAAAAATGTTGATTTAAATAAACAAGAGAGATAACGCGCCTGTGTGATAGCTGCAGAATGAAATTTTGAAGACCAAATTTTACTGTCGTTATTAGTAAATATTATGTAGACTTATAGTATATTACCTTGGCTTCGCGTCGGGTGGTGAATACGCGGACAAGGAGGTGCCACTTCCCAGCCGAGTGGCGTATACGATTTTTCTTTTTATGCAGCAGGAAGTTTGCCACCCTCAAAAAGTTCTTTATTTTGTATATTAACGTACATTTAATAAAAATCATAAGAGTTCGTTGCTGTGTTGTCGGCTGTAGTCCTTTAGTTGATCGTCTTGAACGCGCATGCGTACTTTGATCTAGTTCTTTCTAGGTATAAAATAAACGAGAGAGAATGAACATAACAACATGCTGTCGTTGCCGTGAATTATAGATTCATTCTACGTATCCTGGATCCCGGCTATCTTGAAAAAGTTTATCATAGTATATCAATTAAATTAAATTTTAATTAGGTTTGTGCATACAATCATTTTAAAGTTCATTTCAAATCTAAATGAAGTGTAGCTACGTCCAAATGCAGCCTTTTTTGTGTCTGTATTTATGATAACCTTGTAAGGTTATGCTTCTTTTACTTCTTTAAGTATTTGTGAAATGTACTTGTATTTTGTAGGCAAAATGTCAGATTCAGAGAGTTTGTCCGAATTTGATAAAGAGGAGCAAGAAATCTCTATTAAAAACTTTGAGGAAAAGGCAAAATTAATTTCCTCCAATTTGTTGCCCAAGAAATCTGTTGCCAGGTATGAAAAGACTTATGGAGCTTTGATCAATTGGTGTGAGATTAATAAGAAGAGATCAGTTACAGACGATGTTCTACTTGTGTTTTCTGACGAACTAACAAAAGTGTATGAACCATCAACGGTTTGGGTCCGATGATCTATGTTGCGTACAACGTTATCAGTTAGAAATAGTGTTCAGATTGGTGATTTTTACAAATTGAGATGTATGTTGAAAAGATTCTTTAAAAGTTACAAGTCAAAGAAATCTTAAGCTTTTACAAGTAAAGAGGTAAAGAAGTTTTTAGAAAGTGCTGATGATGGAATCTATCTGGCTTTAAAGGTATTTTTAATATATTCATTTATTGTTTATAATAATTTTGAAAGTATTGACAATTTATAAATACTGTCTAGTGATGTTGATTTTTGGAATCTGTGGTACGTTAAGGAGTATAGAGTTAGCCTAAATCTGAATGAATGACGTTGAAGATGTTAGTACACATTTAAAAGTGTGTAACATGGACACCAAAAATGACTACCCAAGATATCTTATAATTGCGTCACCTTACTATGATATCGTCCAAAAATATCGTTCATGAAGGCCAGTTACTTTTACAGAAGACAGATTTCTTGTTCAATATGCAAATGGCAAGTGTTTAAGACAAGTAATAGGAAAACACAAAGTAGCTGAAAGACCTAAGACGACTGCATGTTTTTGAAATTTAGCGACTGTAGAACTGTATACTGGCCCCTCTTATCGTCATACTAGTGCAACTTTGCTATTTAATTCAGGTGCAGTTTTACAACGAATAAGGAAATTTGGTAGATGGAAATCTGATGCTGTATGTCAACAGTATATTGAAAATTCTGTGGTCACAAAAGAACAGAATTTTGAAGAAATTTCTGGATCGAAAATTTCACCAGAAAAACAGCCATTGAAAGATATTCAGAATCGTGAGTCTACAGTTACTTCAGATTCTTCAAAAACTGATGAAATAGATCCAAATGTTCGAATAAAAAAATAAAATCTTGTACCTTCAGAACTCAGTACAGAAAAGGAAGATAATTATTATAGATCTTTTAATTTAAGTAATTGTCAGAATTTCACTGTTGATATTATTAATTATTCATGTAAACATACTTGTATTAAAAAAACTTAATCCATGTAAGGAAATTTCTTATATTTATTATACAAATTAACTATGTAATTTGTCAAAGTAAGGAATATATGTAAGACTGTAAACATACAGACATTTTTTGTTAATAATTTATTATTTCTAACGATTAATAAAAAATTGTTTATATTAAAAATGAATTTAACGTTTTAAAATGTACATGAATTTTCAATTGTTATTTACATATTTTGATTTTTGTCAGCTGCACTTTACAATACAATTTATTATAGCTGTGCGCGTGTGTCTGTGTATGTATGTGTGTGTGTTGGTGTGTGTATATAAGCAGCTGACTTAAGAAAGTAACTAGAAAAGAGCTGTGCAGTACGTTAGTGCGCAACATTTTCATTATTGTCCTGGTCAGAAATGTATAACTTCCCTGCGTGAAATCAGGACAGAAATGCGGACTTCCTGTCAGGGTATGATGAAAAAGTGTTTTCGAGCTTTTTAGAACACCGATGAATCCAATGAAAAGTATAAATAAATAAATCAAAGGCTATACTGTTCAAATTCTTTTATTGTTGTTGACAACGTTTTAACTACACATCAGGTAGTCCTTTTCAAGTCACTCAAATACAATACTATATGATAACTAATTATAGAAAATTTATAGACGACAACAGATTCAATAACAACTACTTACAGATTTGCGAAGAGCAACGGCAAAAAGATCAATAATACATAAATATAAGAAAAGTTGAGTACAGTCTTGTGAAAGTAAAAAAGATTGAAATATGTTGAAAAACAATATTTTAAATACTATAAAAAAAAACTTTTTATATAACAGAAAAAACATT
>NW_019384230.1:547505-628032 GCF_000648655.2 Copidosoma floridanum | reverse complement strand
GTTTAAAAATCTGAATGATTGGAAAAAAAAAAATTTGAATAGCCCTTGACTTCTTTATTTATACTATGAAGGCTATAAAATTACTTAAGTTCTTCGCTAAGTTTATTTAATGAACCAGGGTTACAGACGAGGCTTATAATACTTCTATAGTGCACAGAAAGTAACAATTTTATTGAAAATTTATTTGACCATTGGTATCCAAGCGAATGTCGATACATCTCAATCATTGCATCAAGAGGTGCATATTAATAGATGGCTGAAATTTTCAATACTAGCACTCTGTATCCTCCATACGTACCCTTTTTCTCAATATCCAATATATTTAAGACTTATAACATCAAACCACATTAATTCTTCTTCACAAAAATTTTCCTAAGAAATAAATAAGAATGAGAAAAATATTCTCCCTGGGTGCGGATCGAACACACAACCTTTTGTTAACTAAACAGTTGCTTTACCACTTGAGCTACCGAGAAGCCGTACATTCACTTGCACCGTAAGTTTAGAAAAGTTTCTCATTTTTAATTTTCAGAGCTGTCTTTCATCAAAGCCCGATAAAGTAGTTATGTAACTCTAATACTTGTCAGTACATTAGGAATTTATACGACTAATAGTATACAAGCGAATGTTGATACATCTAAATCATTGTATCAAGAGGTGCATATGCATAGATGGTGGCACTTTTTAATACAAGCACTCTTCATCTTTCACGCATGCCTTTTTTCTCAATATCCAATATATTCAAGACTTATATTATCTAACCACAATAATTCTTCTCCAAAAAAGTTTTTCCAAGAAGTAAATAAGAAAAAGTTTTATCAAAAACCTTTTTGAAGATGATAAAAAGTTATTCAAAAGTATTAAAGGCGAATGTAATTAAGCACGATGCTACGGTATTATCAAGGTACGCAAGCCTGACAAACTTCTACAACTTAATAGTTTCTTCTATAGGATCGCCTACTTAACTTATTTCTAAGTGGGTTGCAATATTTCTTAAAGCTAATGTGCCGGTTACCAAATATAAAATAAAAATAGTTTTGAGTTTGTTAATAAAATTTCTAATTTAAAGGTATCAAAAGCGTTTTGTCTTGGGAGCATTGCTTTGACTTCTTTGTTTAATAATATTTTTTTCGAGGCTGTCAAACGTGCGATTGAAAAATGGCATACTGTAATTTTAAAAATCAATTTATTATTAAACTAATTCTTGAAAGTAATTAAATTTATTTTGGACCACAGTTACTTTATATTTAATAACAAATATTACAGACAGAAATTTGGCTCTGCTATGGACAGTCCATGCAGTCTTATTTTAGTTGACTTAGTTATGTAGGATATAATAACTATTTTTTTTAACACTTGGCAGATTCCAATAAAATATTAAAAAATTTATGTTGATGAAATTATTGCCTGCATTCCCAATAGTTATATGGATAACATTTCGATAAATTTTATTACTATATTGGCAGGTAAAGGCTGTAGTTCTTGTGGCTCGGGAGCTTGATAACACATGCTCACGAGTTCGAGACTCGGCCTTCACTCACTTGGCTCGCACCTCTGAAAAACTTATTTCTTAAGTGCGTATTACCAACTGTGGCCATATGGTTCGGCAGCCATGTAAAATAAGGTCCCCTTTGCTGTGTAAGTGATTGATGTCACAATTAAATCTGAGGTGGTTTTTTACTATGCCAATGACGATAGAATGTAAATGCATAGTAACACAGCATTGCAGAGCCTATAGGGCATTGTTTTAAAAAAATGGCTGTAAAATATTAAAAAAAAAAAAAAAAAACTTTTAATATTATAGATGAACACATATAATTTACATTAAAAATTCTATTGGCAACTTTATTAATAAATTTACTGAGGTCACAATTCACTGAGACAACTATGGTACAATTAAAACTAATTGATACCAAAAACAAATACATGCTAATATCTATCTAAACTTTTTTTCCCATAGCCGGGTTTCACAAAAAGTTGGAGTAGTCAATTCGTTAGTTGATCGGGTGGTTAAACTTTCAGATCAATCATTCCATCAACACAACCTTAACAAAGTTCGTACAATTCTACTAGCTAACAATTATTCCTCCGATTTTTTTCTTAAATATATCAATTCTAGACTTAAAATGATTAAATTTGCATCTACTAGTAATATCAAAGCATGAGATTATAAACCTAATAATTTTATTGTACTTTATATCATTGGTTGTGAACAAACTCTTAAAAAACATTTTAAGAAATATAATTACGATGTTAGTTTTTAACTCATTAGTCAATTAAAATCTTTAAATTATCTCAGAAAAGACAAAATAAAAATTCCAGATAAGCTATGTTTAGATTGTATGTTTCGTCGCAACGACTGTGATAAATGTTATGTAGGTCAAACATGTCAAAAAGTAGAGAAACGTATTAAGGAATATGAAGATGATTGTAGAAATAAAAAAGAATCTTCTGCTGTTGACATGCATGTAAAAGAGAACGACCACAAATTTAATTTCTGTTCCGTTAAGGTTTTAGACCAAGAAGTTTCACTTTGCAAAACATTAATTTCTAAAATGGTTTATATAACAACATTAAACACAGTCAATACCATTACAGACACACGAAAATTAAATACTAATTTTAAATATTACATTAAATACTTTTTGAAATAATTAATAGTTGTACGATTAAGTTCATATTATAATACATATAATACAAAAGCATTGTAAAACATATGTTGTACGCATCTATTTTGTTTGTTCTCCTTGCCATATCATTCTTTGTCACATGCGTGTGCGCATCTATATTGTGCGTACGCTTGGCCTTATCTTAATTTCGTGAACTTTGCTGTGATTCAATCGCTGTGATTGCTTTGAGCATAAAACTTTGCTTATATTTATGTATTATTGATCTATTTGACGTTGCTCTTTGCAAATTTGTAAAGAGTTATTATTAAATCTGTTGTCGTCTATAAATTTCCTACAATTTGCAATTATATAGAATTGTATTTTAGTAAAGTAAAAAGAACTACTATATTTTTAGTTAAAACGTTGTCAATATCAATAGAAAAAAAAAATTTGAATAGCCCTTGACTTCTTTATTTATACTATGAAGGCTATAAAATTACTTAAGTTCTTCGCTAAGTTTATTTAATGAACCAGGGTTACAGACGAGGCTTATAATACTTCTATAGTGCACAGAAAGTAACAATTTTATTGAAAATTTATTTGACCATTGGTATCCAAGCGAATGTCGATACATCTCAATCATTGCATCAAGAGGTGCATATTAATAGATGGCTGAAATTTTCAATACTAGCACTCTGTATCCTCCATACGTACCCTTTTTCTCAATATCCAATATATTTAAGACTTATAACATCAAACCACATTAATTCTTCTTCACAAAAATTTTCCTAAGAAATAAATAAGAATGAGAAAAATATTCTCCCTGGGTGCGGATCGAACACACAACCTTTTGTTAACTAAACAGTTGCTTTACCACTTGAGCTACCGAGAAGCCGTACATTCACTTGCACCGTAAGTTTAGAAAAGTTTCTCATTTTTAATTTTCAGAGCTGTCTTTCATCAAAGCCCGATAAAGTAGTTATGTAACTCTAATACTTGTCAGTACATTAGGAATTTATACGACTAATAGTATACAAGCGAATGTTGATACATCTAAATCATTGTATCAAGAGGTGCATATGCATAGATGGTGGCACTTTTTAATACAAGCACTCTTCATCTTTCACGCATGCCTTTTTTCTCAATATCCAATATATTCAAGACTTATATTATCTAACCACAATAATTCTTCTCCAAAAAAGTTTTTCCAAGAAGTAAATAAGAAAAAGTTTTATCAAAAATTTGTTGAACTTTCTTTACAATATAAGTAATTTAAAAAATAGTATCATGTGACAAAGATAAATAATGTCTTTTGTATTGTAACTATAGTATATTTGTGTAGTACAACAAAACCAACATTATGAGTGTGTAATAGCATGTTTTAATTATTGACTGTTTATAAATGATTCTAGCAATCTATCACTGCTTTACGATGAATCTAAAATTTTTCGTACGTATGTACTTGTACTGTAACTTAAAAGTATATGAATAAAAATGGACATATTTCCAAAAAATTTGAAATATATAGCTTATTCAGAAAACCTAATTAGTACCTTCAATAATTTAAGGTTTTCGATAAGTAAGCTTCCTATTCATAGTATAGGCATGAAGTAAGAGTGTATGGGTATACTTACGATAACGTGGATTGGGTGAAAGAAGATGTAATTAATCCAAATAAAAATTCATCTACATAGTGAACTTTGATTAGACGCTTGTGGATATTGTCACTTTCACAGTTAATGTTCGTAGAGTGACATTAGCATTGCTTTAAGTCCTACTGTGTTCATTGCCATTTATATGTCTTTACTTACTTTCTGCTATTGCTTTTTATAAAAAAAAATTCATTTTCTGTGACAAGGAAGTCCAGGAATGTAAATCATTGGACAATTTACAGAAGATACAGAAAATTGGTCAACATTTAACGATACATGTATTAAAGTAACTTCCAAATCAGGCCTTTATAGGAACAAAATATAGGTATAATAGAACTAAATGTTAATTTAACTTGCTATGACGTGAAATTTTATTTTACACTAAAAATGATTGATTTAAATATGGTAATTATAAAATGTTAATATGTTCTTCATTTGTAAATTTCAAAATATGTAAGAAGAAAGTCATCTTTTAAAGCTGAATCTATCTGCAGGAATAACAATAACAGGCTTGAGGGACAATATGATATGCTTTCCTAAGATCTACCCAGTTTCTTTAAAATAACCAAGAAAATTTAGTTTCAAGGCCAATAACACACAAATGCAAAATAGAATATCTAAGTTTAAAACGCTGATTTGACTTTTTTATGGTTTCTAAACGTATGACAAATCCTACAGTTTTTGAAGTTATACTTCTATAGGCGCGTTATGTGCGAGGGTCAATCAATGATTTCAGATTTGAGCTTGAGAAAAAAGTGTGACGGAAGTGGATTTTGCTTGATCTTTCCCTGTGCCTCGCCAATCATGACGTACTTTCAGCTTTTTCTATACCACATAACGTCAGTTCACAACACATTTGAGATTTTATAAACTCTTTTTTTTTTTTTTACCAATTCTTTAAAAAATCCGACGAGATTCAAACTCCTGACTTTCTGCAAGCTGGTCAAGGCCCTGACCCACTTTGCTATGAGCGTGCCCGATATAAGATACTCGATTACTTTATTTTGCCGTACAGTTCATCGATTATATTTAATGTAAAATTCTTATTTAATGTGTACTCATTTTTTTAGTTTTATTACACATTAAATAAATAGTTAGTTTATTTAATAAAATTAATTATTTAGATACATACTGTGAAAACTTTAAAACAAGGAAATATTAGTGGAGCAGCATACATATTATGTAACTAGCAGCTCTCCGTCTTGGCTTTGCCCGAGACTGATGAAATGGAACACAGTAGTGTGTGAACATGTAATGTGAAAGGTTTTCAGTTAAAAATTTCACTTATATTCCAGACACTTCTCAGAACAACAATCTTCTTAGTAACAACTTTTTGTTCGAAATCCATACAGTTTATTGGGTCAAATAATAAGCTGTAAGAATAAAAAAAAAATATAACTATGCTAAAAAGTACTGTGCGTTCCTTATGCCATAAAATAATCGTTGACCATAGGGAGCCATTGATTTGCAGTTTCTTCCGTATTATTACCAAAAAGAGCTATTTTTTAAAGCTGTTAAGAATTAAACTCCCAAAAAATATACATTAAAAAAAAAATACTTTTTTTTTATCTCACAACTTTATTACCAGAGCAACAAAGTCCTGGAGCGTTAGCTCTACATTTCTTATCACCACAAAAAAAAATACATTTTCTACTTGTTTAAAAATCTGAATGATTGGAGAGATTTCTGTAAGGGTACAAAAAATGCTGATCTCTTACGTAATGAATTCTTTATTTGTCGATTTGGACGCTGCTCTTGTTCGTTAGCAAGCAAAGCTATTAGAAAGATCTGCTGATCTCTGGAGAAAAAGACAATCTCTAGAAAGTAAGACTAAGTTTCTGATGTCAATGGACTACGTAATCGATCTTGAAGGCTTTAAGTAATCGTGTAATATTTTTGTGTTAAAAAAGGCAGCCATTTTTGCTGCTTAAGATTATGGGGTACCAATGGTTAACCATTCTAAAGCACCCCGAAAATGGTTAAAGCTATTAGGTGAAGAGTGTAGGACTAATTAACAGTTAAATTCTCATCATCATGGCATCATATGAGAATCAGGCTCAACTTTTTCTGATAATTTAACCTCAGATCCACAAAAATCATTAAAAGATGCAAGAATAATCTTTGTTTAAGGGTAAGAGAAAAAGAACTAAGTTCAAGAAATCTTATATGATAAGTAAGTATACATATCTATGTAAGATATTAATATATTTATTTAAATAAAAAATTATGTTGTAGAGTAATTTTTAATATAGATCATGTAGGATAATTATCTATTAGGATCATGAAAACTGAGAAAAATAAATGGTGCTTAAATTACTTTCTTAACAAGAATCTAGTAACCATAAAAAAATGCATATACTTTGAAAAATTAGCTTCTGAACAACAGGTTGCAACATTGCTTACAAAAGAAAAATAAATTGTTGATACGTTGTTTTATAATGCAAATTCTTAAGATTTGTTTTTTCAAACGTTAACATTCTTAAATTATGAAGAAAAAGAACAAATTCCCATTTCTTTACAGCAGAGAATTAGCCCATAACATCTGGTAAAAAACGTTCGTACGTTCATAGGACTATGTTAGCTAGGCCTATGTTAAGAAAAGACACAAATGTTAGACAAAAATTTTTATTTAATAGTGATAAATAAAGAAAAAAGTAGTGAAGGCTTAGATCATCGCCTCTGCTTGTAAATAACAATCACTTAGTTTTCTCCCCTGAAACTTTTCTGTCTTCGTCATCTTTTATTAAGGATTTTTAAAACAAAATATACAAAAGTTTTCAAGAATCTTGTCATACACATTTAAAACAAAATATACAAATATCTAAAGAAAAATATACAAACGAAGTTTTTTTGATCCAGTTGACATTTTAAAAATGTTTTCTAACATAAGAAATTTACAAAACAAAGCTGTGAAACAAGTCCAATTTTTTAAATTCAACTATTTCAGTGTGTAATTCAGAAATATTTATCAATAAGAAAGTTAAACTTCTATATAGAAATATAATAAGTGAAAACATGAAAGCTTTAGGTCTTATAATTAAAAAATTTAGAAAATCGTTGTACTCTCAACTGCTTCTTCTTACTTGTCATTTTCTTCTGAGGCATGAAGTTTTACAATGCTGAAACAATATCTAATAATAAAATTACCTTTCTTACACTATAGGAATTTTTAATGAATAGTTCTGGGTAACGTTGACAGAAAAAAAATTCTCCTTATAGTGTTAATATTTGAGACATGACTTAAAAAAATCGGAAAATGGGCAAACAGTCAAGAAAAATTGACAAAACTAACATTAAAGAATACGCAAACTTATCACATACTTAAGCTTTAAGTACTGTTGGATAATCTCATTTTAGTAAGCTTGGTTGATTTTTCTTACATTTACTGTCATGAGCTAACACAATTCCTAATCATAGATCAATTAAAACATGTATGTTGTAACAGACTGGTTAAAAATTTTTTAAAAAAAGCTTTACTTAAAGTGTATTCATAAAATACTTCAATAATTACTTGTACTGCACTGTGTCATGTTTGTTATAAAATACCTTGAAAAAGAATGAAGAGATGCGTAAGAAAATTTTATCATTTATCGAGAAAATATAAGCATAAGCTTATTGTATGTTATTGACGTTGTTAGCAGCACTTACTGTTTTAAAAATTCAGAGTTCTACAAATTTTGTAACGAATTTTTTTTTTAATAAGTGTGTTATTTATAGTAATTTACCAAAAAACATATTGATGTTATGAATCTAAAAATGTAAAGGGTAACGATGGCTACACTTTTTATAAATGTTAGTTCCTTGTAAAAAATACTTACAGCTGACTAGTATTAATCAACAAAATTCTTGTGTATGTATAAGAACCGTTGAAAATCACTTAATTATACTTCAAATGTTATTAGGAAATAAAGAAATTTTTTTTTGTTTTTCTAAAAAGAATTGTTGCATGTTCAGTGAAGGAATTTCTAGCTCTTACAGACATTGCTGATCAAGCACTCCTATTATTGTGGAACTGGGCTGCGTTCGATAAAAAAATAGAACTGAAGCAAAATAAGACTGTTAAGAAGAAAGAATCTTTGCATACTTCTACTGCTATTGGAACTTTTTGGTAGAAAGTAACAGAAACCAATTAAAGTAGAGTGATGTAAGAAGTCATGACAGTTCTCATTACTTTAGATAAAAGCCATAAGGCTCAGTTCTTAGGCTTCGGCTTTCTTTGTATGTCAAGTGCAATTAATATTTTTTCACTGGAAGGAAGCTTTCGAAGATTTCATCTGTTATACTTAGTTTAAACAGCCAATAGAATATTAGCATGGATGTTTTTTATTTTTTCAGCTGGCTGTAATATTATAAAATCCTGTAGTAACTGCCAGTATTTCTAGTAACTTAAGTTTCAACAGAGGTGAAGAAAGAGAGTGAGTAAGGACGATTAAGGAACCAAACAGAGGATAGAACATTAGTGTTAATAGAATTTGTTAGCAGTTGGAAGGTATAACTGCACCATTAATAAGAGAATTGGCAGCTCTAAAGCAACAAAGGTTTATCAATTATTCTCTGAGATGATCTAAGATTACTAAAATGATAGTTATCTCTAAAATTGTGGGATCAAGACACGTACAGCTATAAGCAGGAATCAAAGCAGCGCAAAGTAGAAAAAAAATGTGTCCTGCAGATCTGGTCTCTGACTGTTAATGTCATCATTGTATAGTTAAAGGAGTGCTGAGCAAAAGTATGATAACTGCGGAACACAAGTAAAAAAAGTTTTAAATTTTATTTATCTTACAAAGTCAATTAATAACTTAGATATGAATGTTTTGAAAGACGAGGTTGTAATTGACATAACATGAAACTTTGATTGGATAGCAAGTGCTGTTTCATAATTTAATGTATGTGACCAGCAAAGATGGTAGAAAAATGATTTGAAGTCATCGGAAGATTCGATAAAATCACACAGCCTTATACAGACCAGTCTATGTACTGTTGATAGTGTATTATGCCGTAAAATATTTTTTATAATCGTTGATACATCGAATGGAAGATAAAAGTATTTATTGCAACTTTACACAACTAACAAAGCTATACTAATTTCAATGATAATTGCACCATCTACGTACACGGTATTGTTTCGTAAATAGTATTTTTATACTTACTAGGGGCTCCACCCCTGCGCACTTCACACGACAACCCCCTATTTATTTAAACTTAACATTTTTTTATATTTTTTTTATAGAATTTCTCCATATGTCTGTCAGTTTACGTCTTACTAAAATATTATTATTTGTTTTTTTTTTAATTTTCTTTCCGAATTTTTCCGCTTTAAGAACTACATTGTTATAGCGGTTTGAAGTGACTATTCTTGGAGCACTCCGAGAGTATNTACATTTTTCTTCTTTTTAAATTGTTTTTACTAACAATTATTATTTATTTGTTTTTTTTTTAATTTTCTTTCCGAATTTTTCCGCTTTAAGAACTACATTGTTATAGCGGTTTGAAGTGACTATTCTTGGAGCACTCCGAGAGTATTTTTCTATCTTTTTTAACCATATCAAAAAAAGACAAAAGCACTCTCGGAGTGCTCTATGCGCAACCACTCGAAACGATAATAGTTTTAATCAATTTTATTATCAATAAAAAAATTAAATTAAATGAAGTTTAGAAATTAAAGTTACAAAATAGTGCTTTTAAGACGATAATCAATCACACGTTGACCTTGTGTTAAATTCAGTCAATGCTATGGAAGTTTTACTTTTGGGCCATGAAAATTTTAAGATATAGAATGATTGTTGCTGACTTTAACACCTTAGTTATAAAGCTATTTTACTCATAGGAAATGTTAATAAATACATAAAAATTGACAAGTAAATTCACATCACCTACATCTTCTGTTTTTGATACAAATTCATTGCTCATATAAAATTGAACACTTTGATATTAATATCTCAGAAGTGTTCGATTTTATTTACTACATGCACTCTTTATTCGATCTGCCTTATTCAATTTTAATAAAAAAAAATAATTCTGAACAAAATTATTCTTCATGTAATCGACTTACANGTGAACCGTACATATAAAACAGTGGATAAACCGATGGTTCAACACTAGGATCCATAGGACTAACAAATTCTAAGGTTTTAAATTTTGGATTTCTCACCGTAACATAAGATTCAGGAATCTCTCCATCAGCTGTTGTAGAAAAAATCGTAGCAACTTCATTAACTCGTTGAAAATTGAGCCTTCGTACATCTTTACCTGGTTTCAACGAAAAAATTAATTGCAGTTCTGGTTCTGATTGATTATTGCTTCTTAATTGTTGTGCATTTATTTTCTGTTTTATCACTTTATAGGATTGAGCAAAAACATTATTATTACGTATAACGGTATCTTATAACGCTATAAGCTCATCTATAACGGGGTTTTGAATCATTCGATAGCTTAAAGCTTCTTGTTGCTCAATAATAAAAAGATGACTATAATACGGATTTTCACTGTTTGAAGGATATAAAGTTAATTTAAAAATGATAGTATTTTTTATTGTTCATAAGTAAAGTTCTTCGTATACATAGTTCTTGACTTTTGTATCATTCTTATAATGCCCTCGATAAAATAGTTATGAGTTCTATGATCGTCCTCTTGACAGTGCTACATAAAGTTGACCATGGTTGAATACGTCTTTTCGAAGATCAATGCCTATTTTATTAAAAGCCTGTCCCTAAGATTCTTTAATAGTCATTGTAAGAGCGAATTTTATGGGAAACTGTCTTCTTTTAAATGTAAATGGATACTTATTTTCACAATAAACAGAAATACGATATAAAAAAACAATATTGTTACGCTTATTACCTGTAAGTGTTTTGCGTTTCAGTAAATAATTTGAAAAGTCAAGTATTTGTAGCCATGTTCCATTACACAAGCCTTCATTAATACAAATATTTCTTGTAAGCATTACAATACAGGTAGTTCTTAAGCGAAATTTGTGTGGAGGTGAACTGGGTGAATTTGAAGAATTCAGGTACTCTGGTAAAAGTGTGCTTGTATTACTAAACTTACCATTATCACAATTTTCTGTACTGTCGATTCCAGTGTAGATCCATTCATTAATTTTATCTAATAAATCAGTAAATTGTTTATTAATATCGTCAACATTAACATTTCTAGCGGATAGGATTGCACATATATATATTTCTTCAAATTTTTTTTCATTTATTAATTTTTCGAAAATTTGTTGAACGATACATTTATTTCTTGGAAGTATGCTTTTTTCTGGAAGCTGTATATTGTCATCTATATCATTTAACGTTCCATTACCTACATCTAACAAAAATTTTGCGAATTCAACTTCTTCTGGTAAGACTCTTATATTAACAGTTAATTGAAATTTAGTTAATATTTTCCACAAAGGGCTGCATTTAATTGATATGTTTAATATTTCATTACGAGTTCCATAAACTTTTATTGGAAGAAGCTTCCTAAAATCTACACCTAATACCATTATCTTGGGATCAAAAGTTAATTCATTATTCATAACAAGTATTAAACATCTATCAACTATCTCTAAAGCATTCCGTGGGGTCATGGAAGCTTTATCCCGAATAAATACCTTTGTTTCTTTTAAAAACTTACCTTCTTTTGATTGCACTTTAATGTTAGATGATAAATCATGGAGTATTGGAACTGGTAAGCTAAATGTTTTACGTACCGTTTTACCATTAGGAAGTAATGTTGCAGCGATTCCAGTAAAAGCCATTGAGCATATTTTAACATTTTCTGATGAAAGTTTATTAAAAAAAGTTGTGTAATCAAAAGTTTTACCAGATTCTCCTTGTCTTTTCCTGTAGAAACAAAATGGGCCACTATAACTAAGTTCTCTTGAAGCACTGAGGATTTTGTCTACGATATCTTTTTGTTCTAAGTTAAGTTGGTTGTATTGGCGAATACCAATCTTAGAAACTTGTGCAGTTAAAAAATTATCATTATAATTGAGTATCTTCAATATGGATTGTTCCCTGGTAGGAAAACCAGCTATACTTTTACCTTCCATGTTTAATAAATTATTTATCCGAGAATATGCTCATTCGTAATTGGTAATTTGATTAATAGTACGCGAAAAATGTTCAGACATTCCATTTCTAAACTTTTCTCATAGTAGTTCTGGATGGACTGGTTGACAATGTATTAATATACAAACTAATAGAAGACGAAATCTCTTCAGCATCATCCAATGTGTTGCTTCAGCCATTGCCTTAACCCATTCTTCATCATCTTCTATAAATCCCAATGCTAAGCATGCTGCTGTATAGGAGGAATGTAGAACACTATCAACTGTTCTCAAATCATTGTAACTTTGTGCACCTTTAACATGAAGTAATAGCAATCTTAAATGATGCAATTCTGTTTGTACTGGACTCACTGAATACATGCGACCAAAACAGTTAAAATGTTTTTTTCTAGGATTTCACAAAGACGTACTTGTATTATTATTTTTTTTTTTGGTATGTAAAATGAATTAAAATTTTGGCATAAAGGTATTTCCTTGCTTCTTCAGAATAATTATTTAATTCAAAAAACCCTAGTAACATACTACTTAAGTTATTTAAGTTATTTTGTAATTGTAAGTTATCAAAATTTTCCGGAATCAAAATACTTTGTTTATTTGGTAAGTGAATCATTAATATTGTTATAGAGCGACTTTTATCTTGTTATGGCTTACTTAAAATACAAAAGCAAGCTTCTACAAGACCAACATATCGAGTTTTTATGAAATTTTGGATTTCATCGTGATCTATCGCATTGCCTTCTTGTGATTCTCCTATCGTTACCGTAGCAGCATCATGTCCTTTATAGATATATTCATACAAATATTTCACAGAGGAAGCACTTAAAACTGCCTTCACATTCATATTACAATCAAATATTACAATAAGTCTTAGACTATATGGTACAACCATTTTATTATCAACGATATAATTATGAACTCGCTCATATTTCTTACTAGTATTGTATCTACGATAATTTGGATATCCATTTTGATTCATAATCGTTATTTCATTAAATTGTTTAGGAAAATTTTTTGAGCATTTACCGTTTACTAAACACCAATCAGCACATGGTCCATGAATCATGTATTTCATTACAATTTCATGTAACCGGATATTCAAAGTTTTATCAGGAATCTCAGCTGATATATATTCATCAATGATATAAGGTGTGATGAGCTTGTAGCCATATTCTAGTGTTATTAATAAATGCATATGAGGTAACCCTCTTTTTTTAAATTACATGACACATACGTAAGCTGCTATTTTTCCGAAAGAATTTTTTTATTTTAAAGTCAAGTAAGCGATCTTTTTTTAAGTGAAATACTCGAGCAACTAATTCAGGTCTATCTAAAACTTGTTGACCAGGTAATAAGTTTTCTTAAATTTCACACCAGTTTTGATTGCATGTCATCGTTAGAAATATATCTGGTTTTCCTTTTTTATTAACAATTGCCATTGCATCTTGATAACATTGTTGCATATAGCAAGGAGATCCGATAAGTGTTGAAGGAAGAATTACGGTCTTGCCAACGTGACCATTTATATCATGAGCAGAATTTTGTAAATAGTCGTATAAACCCTTATACGTATCAGCTTTCACTTCTTTTTGATGATTCTTACAATATTGCATTTTATCCATCTCTTTTTTTACACAATTATCCACCACCCATTATTGATATAATCTACGACCCATATAAAAAGGGATGAATTTATCAGGTTTGATGGCCATTCTAAATCGAATATCGCCATGCGTGTTATCCGTCTACGTGAATCATTACTACGGGTCAAGTTACAATGCCATCCTTGTGAACCGTACATATAAAACAGTGGATAAACCGATGGTTCAACACTAGGATCCATAGGACTAACAAATTCTAAGGTTTTAAATTTTGGATTTCTCACCGTAACATAAGATTCAGGAATCTCTCCATCAGCTGTTGTAGAAAAAATCGTAGCAACTTCATTAACTCGTTGAAAATTGAGCCTTCGTACATCTTTACCTGGTTTCAACGAAAAAATTAATTGCAGTTCTGGTTCTGATTGATTATTGCTTCTTAATTGTTGTGCATTTATTTTCTGTTTTATCACTTTATAGGATTGAGCAAAAACATTATTATTACGTATAACGGTATCTTATAACGCTATAAGCTCATCTATAACGGGGTTTTGAATCATTCGATAGCTTAAAGCTTCTTGTTGCTCAATAATAAAAAGATGACTATAATACGGATTTTCACTGTTTGAAGGATATAAAGAGGTATTGATTTGATAACATTTTTGTCCGTGAATTTTAAAACAAAATGGTCCTGATTGATTTCCAAAATTGACCAAGTTGGCATTGAACGAAGCAAAAGATAAAGAATTAATGTAACTTTGTATACTTTGATAAAATTTGTTTGATTCTTGGTGTGTACTTTTGAATAACCATAATAGTTCTGGAGCAAATTCAGGTAACGAATCTAGGTCAACAAAGCCATGACCACAACAATCATTATAAGATAATCCTTTTTGTGAGACTTTTTTACTTTCAAAATGTTTTGCATTACAATTCATACAGAGAACGTTCATTTGTCCCAAAAAATCTTCTTGCGTTTTGTCAACTTGTAGATCACGATTATTATCAACCTTTTCTTTGACGAATAGCTTGTGGTCGTCGACGTTGATTTTCTGCTTTTTGTAAACGTTTATCTGCTCTACTAATTACAGTTATACGTCCTATTTTCGAAAAAAGTAGAAATATTGATACTAATAGTTGAGTCTTATTATTTATAAAAAAAAGCTCGATGGGTTAGTATCAAAATGCTGATTATAGTAAAGTAAAAGTAAATCTTACGTTTTATATATTTATAACATATTGATTAAAATTTTGGTTAAGGCAAAAGTTGAAGTTAAGGTTTGGTTTTGGTAATGGTTGTTTTCGTCATAATTGAGGTTTTGGTAACAGTTAAGGTATTGATAATGGTTCATACAGCTTTGGTTGGAGTCAGGTATTGGTTAAAGTAATAGGTTTGATTCAATAAAGTGATTCAACGAAAATGTTAAACCTATAACTGTAGAATATATTTATTTCAATAGTATCTTTTTTTTAAATGGTTGAATAAACTTGTTTTGGTTACTTTGATAAACTACTGAAGTATTTATGGATAAAATGTTATGGGAGTACATGAAAGAAAAGGATATTTTGATTTTTAATTCAATTGTAAACGAACATAAAAATAAAATAGAATTATCAAAACTATGGTGATGTTATCTTAAATATTAGATTTAAATCTGTTGCTAAACGTGTAAATAATAATTATAATAAAAATGAACTTGTGCATAATAATTACATTATTTTTTAATAGTCTAATATGGTTATAGCGTTATATTGATGTTAGTGGGTGACAATACATTGCACAGAAAATATAGCTCAGCTAAGTTTCATTCATTTACAGTCTACTTAGTAAATAAAGAAACATGGTTAACTCTATCCTATGATTCTGGACTATCTTAGTACAAATTTTCAGACTCATTACTTAACAGTGCTTTAGCCAGGTGCAAGTAATTATTAAATCAACACCAGCGTCTCTATAAATAACTGATGATAACTAATTATATCACTAATTTAATTTACCATGAGTCTAAGATCCAGACTTTATATAAATTCTTATTAATATTACTTATTTATAAAAATGACTTTCATTTGGGAGACACACACATGCGCGCACGCGCGCGTGCGTGCGAGCAGGCGTATAGAATGTTAGTCTTTTTGGTAAAACTTGCAGTATTATAGACGAAGAGCTGGGTCTCCTCAGCGTAAAAAAATGATTACCGCAAATCTCACAAAACTTGAGAAACATCACGATTCGTGGAGATCCCAAGTATTTTCGTAAAATGTATGCTTAATCGTGAGTTATATTGTTAAAATTAAAATTATGATTGAATTTATTTGTATATTCCTGTTCAATAAACAACAGAAATGATTGATGTGTATTTGAACTTAAGAGTTTGATAGTGTATAAAATAGAATAAATAAAGTAAAATAGTCAACTTTAATTTCATTGAATTTTGTATTGGCTTCTCAAACACATTTAAGGGTTCTACCCGTATTCTCCAATTTTAAAACGCCATGCTGATCACCTCCAATTTTCGACTAAAACAGGTTATTTACCCCCCTTCCAGAGTCGGGAAATTACCACATCATAGATTTTAGATAAACATTATCACAAAAAAGCGTTTGCAAAATTTGCAGTTCTCATTTTGTTTGTGGGAAGGGGGGGGGGACATTTTCTTACTGATCCATTTTCGGACAGTAGAAGTATTTGAATCCTACAACAAATGACACTTCTCTGTAACAACTCTTTTTTATCTGTCCTTTGGGCTGGCTTGCGGTAATCATTTTAATTACACTATATGGTACTTAGTGAATGACAATATAACTTATGATCAAGTATTTGCTCTGCACCTATGTTGGGTGGCGCCGTCAAGTGAGAGAAATTGTCTCTCACTGAGATCGCCAGAGTGCACGGAGCCTTGTGGGAGATTTTTTTAATTAATTAAAAACAAAATTATTGAGAATGAATTGACCAAATGAATCAGTGATTAAAGTATGTATTATGCTGGTGTACAGTAATAAATTTTGTTTGGTTTTGCCAAGTATCCTATGAGATGGGAAAAAATAAAAAAATAGAGATAGTGACTGTCAACATGACTTTTATAAATGCAGGTATACGCTTTTTGTTTTTTCAAGTTGTTTGAAGCCTGAAAATTACAAGTACAGCTTGCGTTTGTCTAGATGTCACAACATGGTGTTTAATAAACATAACTTTTAATAGCAGATTAGGTTAACTTTTACACATTTAAATTACATTTTCATGGGATTACTTGTGTCTCTCAAGCTTTACACACGTGTAAGCATGTATATTCACTTATATTTGTTGTGTTGACATAGTCGCAATCCATGTGTTTATTTTTTCCCATCTCGTAAGATACGTGACAATACCAAACAAAGTTTATCACTGTACACCAGCATAATGTACTCTCAAATCACTGATTAATTTGGTCAATTCACTCTCAATAATTTGATTTTATTTAATTACAAAAACTTCTCATAAGGCTCCGTGCATTCTGGCGATCTCAGTGAGAGATCATTTCTCTCCCTCGGTGGCGCCACCTGACATAGGCGTATAGTGAATATGGATAACGAGAATACTTTGGATCTCTACGAACCATGATGTTTCCCAAGTTTTGTGAGATTTGTGGTAATAATTTTTTTTTACACTAAGAAGACCCAGCTCTTAGTCTATTAATACTCCACACAGAAAAAAGGTGCACATTGGAATCAGGTGTAAAAAGTATATGTTACCAATTAAGTTTATATGTGTTAGATATAGTTCGATGGGTTACATACATCAGATCTCTGCATTAAATAAACAGCTTAAATTTTACTTGCCTCAGTTATTTATAAAAACAATACCAGAAACAAAATTTTAGCACTGTAATTGTTACAGAAGCTGAGATAAACAGTAATAAGATTTATCTGTAAATTTTATCTGTATTTTATGTATCATTTTCTACAACACATAAAGTATTCAAATTTTATTTCTGGTGTTGTTCTCAAAAGTAACTGAGGCAAATATAATTTCAGTAGTCTATCTCTAACACAAGCAGAAATCTGATGTATGTTACCAATCCAACTTTATTTTTCTGTGAAAAAGCTAAATTGGTAATACACATTGGATCTCTTGTTCCATTAGAAATATACAGCTGGAATTTTATTTGGCCAAGTTATGTTTGAAAAAAATACAAAAATTTTTTAGCACTGCCAGTATTACAGCAGCTGGGATGAAAAGGATGGGAGTCATCAATGAATATTACCTCCATTACATATCTCAGCTTCTGGAACAATAACAGTGCTCTAATTTTATTTCTTGTATTGTTTTCAAAAGTAATTGAGGCAATTAAAATATAAGCTATTTATCTGTAACACAACCAGAGATCTGATGTACATTACCAATCAAACTTTATCTTCCTGAGAAAAACTTAATTGGTAACATACATTAGATCTCTGATTCTGATAAGGATAAAAGGCTGAAGTTTTAGTTGGCCAAGTTATTTTTGAAAACAAATTGAATGATAAGGTTATCGATGAATCGTACATATAATTAATAATATGAAGTCTTAGGGGCTTTGATTTAGGTGAAATATAGATACCCACATGTTATATACCCTACAAAGACAGTGTAATATTGAAGGGTAGTCTTTGTAATCTCTAGTCATTTTTTAGTCAAAATAGTAGTTTAGTAACCCCTTATACAACCGAGCTTTAGTTATAAAACTTCATGAATAACAAACAAGCTAATTTAACGTGTTCTTAGTGTAAATATTTTAAATTATAACTTTGCTTAGAAACTATTACCTTCTTATAACTTTCACACAATAAATATTTGCTAGTTGAGTTATCTATGTCTTTTGTTCAAGCATGAAAATATTGTCTTCATTAATGTAAGCATTAAAATTCTAACTCAACCTTGCACTTTATAATGCATCATACATTTTTTTTACCAAACAAAACAGTATTTTGTGTCTATTGATTAGAAATATCATGAAACCAGAGTAACCTAAGGTTAAGTATGTTAAACTTGATTGAAACTTAAACAAAAAAAAGATTTTCTATACTTTTCATTCACTCTATTCTCCTCTTTGTTTCACAAAAAATAATAATTTAAGATCTTTTGATTCTTTTATGGAATTTGAAAAAATTAAGACATAATTTTAAAGTTAAATTGTGAGTTTTATAAAAATATTGAAATTTTTCGCCTTAGTATTTGAAATATATCAAAACTACAAAAATATCTAAGATAAAAATGAATTTTTCTCATTACGTGTGACAGAATAATTAAATCCAAAATTATTTATAATTTCATCAATATAACTTACGCATTAATCTTAATCACTATCTATAACGTTTTGCCACAGATTTTGCTTTATTTATTGATTGTACAGATTTTTAATAAATAGTGATAGTACGTAACATATCATAGTGTATAATATTACCTTTGATCTTTTGGTGTGTAGATTTGGTGCAAGTATAGCAGCACAGTAATGAACATCTTGAAAATAGATGTAGTGAACAAATTAAAATTAGTATCTTTTATTTGTTCTCATAATTCATGAACTTTTAGTGTATGTCTGTAAATAAAGAAAAAATATTTCAAACTAAAATCGATTTTTTAAATTAATTTAACAATTTGATTGCACAAATTTATTTAGGTAATACAGTTTAGGTTAAATTACATACCTATAGAATTAACTAATATTGCTCATTTTGACTGCATCAGCCAAAACAAAATAATGTTAGATTATAAACGTATTATAAACTAATAAGTATACTGGTACATACTATAATTACAATTATTATTTACTTTCAACTCGACTAATTGTAATTTTTTTTTGATGTAGAGGTTTACAACCAATAATGCTGCTATAGCTGCTATATAGATATTTCTTTGTAGTTGCTGGCCTCTATTTTAAAAAGTGAACAGAGTTCATTGGGATCGGCTCTTTAGAGCCTAGTATCAAAACTTCGGAATCATGCCACAATATGTAAGGATAGAAATAGTGGTGGCACTGACAGTGACGAGCCTTCTCTCGCCGTTATTGAAACTCACCACTTTATGGAGATTAACCTAAGGCAGTGGCGCTAGTACTATAGGGCTAATCCTAATAGTACATGTAGACGTGCAGAGGTATGCATGTAGGAAGTATGGTCAACTACTTGAGAGAGAAAAAGGTGTTTTATCCCGATAGCACGCCAGGACTTATCAGTAAGGCTGATGATGTGCTCCCTGCCTTAGACACAAAAGAGGTGTGGGCTCAGATCGACTCGATCACGCTTAAATGTTAATTGTGCGGGAATTTCACTGCTTGACGGGCGTTAACAATTAGGGGCTTGGCCACCTGGCGAGTAGAGCCTGAAGCGCGAGAGATGTGACACGCCACATGCACATTCTGCTTTGCAATCAATCAGGGCAGATGCAGAGAGAGAGAGATAGTTAGGTACAAGAAACTTTTTCTCTCTCAACTTCAGTGGACACTGCCACTTACATAAGAGGGATGAGACTCCCGTACCGTCCCTGCTCTATGGGGGCTATTCTGCCGATAGGGACACTCGCCATCACATATATTGTGAATTCGCATGTATTTCGCATATCTGTATGTTACGATGCGCACGCACTCGCATAAAATGTAGA
Organism: Copidosoma floridanum; assembly: GCF_000648655.2. The sequence continues at coordinate 607,504 of NW_019384230.1, read as the reverse complement.
AGTATTAAGGCATGTTAAGTACCCGCTAAAGGTCTATCCACTGATAAAGTGATGAATTTATCGGCCAACTTGCAGGCCTTGCAGCGATTTGAAAGATATCGAAGAGTCGCCATCAGACCCCGGTCCTTATAAGAATGTTCGATTATAATCGTTCCATAAGTCAATGAAATTCTGCTCTGTACAAACAGGGCTGGGGCTGTAGTGCATCAGTTTTATCGAAGGTAAGTATTATCTTATTTTTATCTCGAAGACAACCTTACACATATTAAGGTATTGAATAAGTTTGCCCAAATCAATATAAAAATTATACACTACAACCCCAGCATTTATCTTTACCCTAACATCTTTGACTCTTTTGACTATCGTTACCAACACTCAACCTGAGCTGATCCATCCCAGAAGCGTAGTGCGTAACTTATTGTATTAATTTGGAAAAACTTATTCTAATCTTAAATGTGTCTTAGGTTGTCTTCAAAATAAAAATAAGATGCTATATATCTATTATATACACGAGTGAATATGTGTATCCTTATACAATTTTTTAGTAGCCTTCTTTTTTAACTTCTAAATAGTATCAAATTAGCCGAGTGCCACCGATAAAAGAAGCAAATTTGAATCAATTGACTATTTTTTTTTGTATTGACACCTTTATGCTCCGGGAGGGTTCTGGTCTAAATGTGTACCTATACGGCTCGTAGATTTCAAGTGATTTTTCTACCTCTCCCTCTCTCGCTTCTTCTTGATCGTCAGTTGTTTTTGAAATCAATGCAATCTGCAAAAAAAATTTGTAGTATACTTTGCTTGATCACTAACTGAATTTTGTTAAAGTAAAAGTGCATCTCAAATAATCTTGGTTATATTCTGTATATTCTAATTAATATTTTTGGTATTATCAGTTTCTGTTAGCTGTGCTAAGAATGGATTCTGAGTTCACAACTGATGATGAGTTAAATGAACTGAAGGATGAAGACCATGCTGTGTAAGTTAAATTTTTGCTTATGACCATGTCTTGGTTCTTATCAAATCACATGCAATTAAATATTATTATCCTTTTAATAGTGAAGTTATTGGCTATGTTAATGAAATAATTGCTCCAACAGTTGTCGTATAAGCAAAGAAATTCAATCTCTTTATATTTGCTCTCACTAATGGTAGCAAGAGAATTATGTGCTTATTTTAGGGAATAGAGCTAATTAATAAGCTTCAACATGAAGTGATGATTAATAGAGTAAGTTTTTATTGACTTTTTAGTATGATTGGTTAAAAAATGTATTTTATTTACCGATCGTACATTTAGATGTAGTATACTGCAAAGCAGTTACTCTTACTGCAGCTTACTACAGAGAGGCAAAAAATTTGGTACCTTTTGAACTTATAATTTAAAAGAATAGTATAATAAATCATCTTGGTGATTATATGACTATGAATCATTAAGATGAGGAAATCACAGAAGTTACCATTCAAATGCAGCTAACAATACTAAAAAAGTCATCACTAAGTATTGATTATCCAAGTTATATTTACATATAAATATATGTATATGATCTCTACATTGATTTTGTTTCTTCGATAGGAATGACGGGTTTCGTTAAGACTCAATTTCATTTAATGGAGACAGCTAACGGAAATATAATGCTAATTACGTGAGAATAAAAATTGTTAATGGGCTTGCCAACTACTACGTAACTCTGAAACTGGATATATAGGCAAAATTTTATACGTGCGAAATCATTGTTACAATGCCAAAAAAAAACATCATAACAAAGCCAGAAGCTATGAAACAGCGTTTAAATCGGCAAAGCTTATATCTGAAAATACTTTTTCAGTTAAAGTCTCTTCTGCTATGACACAGCGTTAAAATCGGCAAAGCTTATATCGGAAAATACTTTTTCAGTTAAAGTCTCTTATATCAGAACTGTGTCACGAATTTTTTTCTTATTAAAATTTATACACTTATTTGACTATTCTGTAGTCATCTTCGAAAAGACTATCTTAATGTGTACTGAGAATCGTTACTGCNTTTTCACGAAAAACCTTAGTTCAGGTTATCATAACATTTTAGAGTATCAAAGTTCTAATACTGAAAATAATTTAAATAAGCCAATCAAGAAACTAAAATTAAAAAAAAAAACACTGGTACTTTAAACGACAATTACGATACAATTAAATAATTTAAAAGTCATTTTGATAAAATAGTAGTTGTAATTGACGGAAGTAAATTATTGTAAATATTTTACAACATTTTTTTATGTTTATAATTATTATCATATAAAAGTCATATTCGTAGTTGTTAAACATATTGTCAATGAGTAAAAGTATTTAAAAAAAACTACTTTCTTGGAAATGATTGCTTTGAAAATGCAATATTTTGTAATGATTATTGTGATCTTATGTCACAAAACAGAAATTTTGCCACTGCAATTCAAATTTTATGTTTTGTCAAAATGTTTCATGTATACATACAAAAAACATTAGAAAATTTTACATATAAATATATGTATATGATCTCTACATTGATTTTGTTTCTTCGATAGGAATGATGGGTTTCGTTAAGACTTAATTTTATTTAATGGAGACAGCTAACGGAAATATGTCTTATGCAAGTGCATCAATGACAAATGAGACCAAACATAAAATCAACATTCAAGTTGCCCAATTTGAATCCAGCTCGTATCATAAAGGTCAAAGTATTAGTGTAATAGGTACTTTAAAGTAACCGCAAACACCAGATAAACAATTCGATTTATTATATTTTTTTCTTATTCTAAATTCCTTATCTACAAAATTTCCATCAAAATTTTTTTTAATTTTACGTGGCCCTATAACGATTTTCTGCAAAAGCATGTCCGACATTACAGCAAATAAAGATGTAGCGGACATGCCTCTTATATTACTGAGAAAATGAGTAATCACTCCAACCAAGAGAGCTCAGATTGAGTTGATTATGACCGTGAAGGTCTTTAATTCACTTTGCCATACAACAAAATTCTTTTATTAAATTTCAGAAAAGATTATTTGGTTACAGAAATCAATTAAGTATTATTTGCTTTTAATAATAAATATTAAGTATTAATGTTATTATTTGTTTAAATTCTATCTTTCATTTTACATTTACTTGTAAGGTTTCTGAATTTAAATGTAATCTTATTTCTTTTTTTTTTAATTCGACATGTTATTATTACTGTAAAACCATGAACACATTTTGAAAAAGTGTGTGAATAACAATGTTAGTATCAACATGTAATTATTTGCCTAGAATTAATTGGATTTCAATGTTTTCAATTACGATTTTTGTATACTTCAGTTAAGACTAATACTTTACTTTATTCTATCTCTAGCAAATTCAAAGCTTAATTTTATACTGTCATACATATATTCTAAATATTATTAATACGATATGTTCATTGAGCGACTAATTGTAATTTTTTTTTGATGTAGAGGTTTACAACCAATAATGCTGCTATAGCTGCTATATAGATATTTCTTTGTAGTTGCTGGCCTCTATTTTAAAAAGTGAACAGAGTTCATTGGGATCGGCTCTTTAGAGCCTAGTATCAAAACTTCGGAATCATGCCACAATATGTAAGGATAGAAATAGTGGTGGCACTGACAGTGACGAGCCTTCTCTCGCCGTTATTGAAACTCACCACTTTATGGAGATTAACCTAAGGCAGTGGCGCTAGTACTATAGGGCTAATCCTAATAGTACATGTAGACGTGCAGAGGTATGCATGTAGGAAGTATGGTCAACTACTTGAGAGAGAAAAAGGTGTTTTATCCCGATAGCACGCCAGGACTTATCAGTAAGGCTGATGATGTGCTCCCTGCCTTAGACACAAAAGAGGTGTGGGCTCAGATCGACTCGATCACGCTTAAATGTTAATTGTGCGGGAATTTCACTGCTTGACGGGCGTTAACAATTAGGGGCTTGGCCACCTGGCGAGTAGAGCCTGAAGCGCGAGAGATGTGACACGCCACATGCACATTCTGCTTTGCAATCAATCAGGGCAGATGCAGAGAGAGAGAGATAGTTAGGTACAAGAAACTTTTTCTCTCTCAACTTCAGTGGACACTGCCACTTACATAAGAGGGATGAGACTCCCGTACCGTCCCTGCTCTATGGGGGCTATTCTGCCGATAGGGACACTCGCCATCACATATATTGTGAATTCGCATGTATTTCGCATATCTGTATGTTACGATGCGCACGCACTCGCATAAAATGTAGAAGTATTAAGGCATGTTAAGTACCCGCTAAAGGTCTATCCACTGATAAAGTGATGAATTTATCGGCCAACTTGCAGGCCTTGCAGCGATTTGAAAGATATCGAAGAGTCGCGGTCAGACCCCNGTTGAGTAGCCGCTAAATGTGTATCCGCTGGTCAAGTGACAAATCAATCGGCCAACTTGCAGGCATTGCAGCGATTTGAAAGATATCGAAGAGTCGCGGTCAGACCCCAGTCCCCAGTCCTAATAAGAATGTTCGATTATTATCGTTCCATAAGTTAATGAAATTCTGCTCTGTAGAAACAGGGCTGGGGCTGTAGTAAGTTTTATCGACGGTAAGTATTATCTCATTTTTATTTTAAAGACAACCTTAGACATATTTAAGTATTAAATAAGTTTGCCCAAATTAATATAAAAAGTTATACACTACGGCCCCAGCATATATCTTCAGCCTATCGTTACCAACAGTCAACCTGACCTGATCTGTCCCGGAACCGTAGTGCGTAACTTATTGTATTAATTTGGAAAAACTTATTCTAATCTTAAATGTGTCTTAGGTTGTCTTCAAAATAAAAATAAGATGCTATATATCTATTATATACACGAGTGAATATGTGTATCCTTATACAATTTTTTAGTAGCCTTCTTTTTTAACTTCTAAATAGTATCAAATTAGCCGAGTGCCACCGATAAAAGAAGCAAATTTGAATCAATTGACTATTTTTTTTTGTATTGACACCTTTATGCTCCGGGAGGGTTCTGGTCTAAATGTGTACCTATACGGCTCGTAGATTTCAAGTGATTTTTCTACCTCTCCCTCTCTCGCTTCTTCTTGATCGTCAGTTGTTTTTGAAATCAATGCAATCTGCAAAAAAAATTTGTAGTATACTTTGCTTGATCACTAACTGAATTTTGTTAAAGTAAAAGTGCATCTCAAATAATCTTGGTTATATTCTGTATATTCTAATTAATATTTTTGGTATTATCAGTTTCTGTTAGTTGTGCTAAGAATGGATTCTGAGTTCACAACTGATGATGAGTTAAATGAACTGAAGGATGAAGACCATGCTGTGTAAGTTAAATTTTTGCTTATGACCATGTCTTGGTTCTTATCAAATCACATGCAATTAAATATTATTATCCTTTTAATAGTGAAGTTATTGGCTATGTTGATTAAATCATTGCCCCAACAGTTGTCGCACAAGCGAAGAAATTTAATCTCTTTAAATTCGCTCTCACTAATGCTAGCAAGAGAATTATGTACTTAGTTTGGGGGATGGAGCTGATTAATAAGCTTCAACATGAAGTGATGATTAATAGAGTAAGTTTTTATTGACTTTTTAGTATGATTGGTTAAAAAATGTATTTTATTTACCGATCGTACATTTAGATGTAGTATACTGCAAAGCAGTTACTCTTACTGCAGCTTACTACAGAGAGGCAAAAAATTTGGTACCTTTTGAAATTATCATTCAAAAGAATAGTAGGATAAATCACCTTGGTGATCATATGATTATAATTAACAAAGATGAGGAAATCACAGAAGTTACCATTCAAATGCAGCTAACAATACTAAAAAAGTCATCACTAAGTATTGATTATCCAAGTTATATTTACATATAAATATATGTATATGATCTCTACATTGATTTTGTTTCTTCGATAGGAATGACGGGTTTCGTTAAGACTCAATTTCATTTAATGGAGACAGCTAACGGAAATATAATGCTAATTACGTGAGAATAAAAATTGTTAATGGGCTTGCCAACTACTACGTAACTCTGAAACTGGATATATAGGCAAAATTTTATACGTGCGAAATCATTGTTACAATGCCAAAAAAAAACATCATAACAAAGCCAGAAGCTATGAAACAGCGTTTAAATCGGCAAAGCTTATATCTGAAAATACTTTTTCAGTTAAAGTCTCTTCTGCTATGACACAGCGTTAAAATCGGCAAAGCTTATATCGGAAAATACTTTTTCAGTTAAAGTCTCTTATATCAGAACTGTGTCACGAATTTTTTTCTTATTAAAATTTATACACTTATTTGACTATTCTGTAGTCATCTTCGAAAAGACTATCTTAATGTGTACTGAGAATCGTTACTGCATACACAATACCCAGATGTATAGTGTAATCTACGTTAAGCAAGCAGGAAAGTTCCTCCAGTAAAAGAACTATAAGTATTCTAATTCATTAAAAAATTCTTATTTACAATTTGGATTATTGTCCTCACTTGATCATTCTTCTTATTGGATAAAAGTCCTTACTAGATTAGAATCAATGTACGAATTTTCTGCCATACTCTTACTATCTATCATCCCTTCTATCCTTTCGCCACTTTTTAAAACCCTACTGAGCCAAGGTTAAAGAAAAAAAACATTCATCAATACAACGAAATTGAATTAAATTTAAAATAAGAATAAAAAAGTTCAATTAATTAAAACTATTTAACAACTTATTATTCAAATATAAGCTGTGACGAGGTAAAACTGGTGCTGCTAGTTTTCCCTGCGACTCTGCGACGCCTCCTTGCTCTGCTCAAATTCAAGCATGCTTAACTGTCTTTGTCTGATTAATTGTTGTTTTGGGGGCCCGTGCGAGCCGGACGTGACGGCGAAGACGCCAAGCCGGATTGGTGGAAACGACGGCGGCTGCAGCGGAAGAAGGAGAAAAAGGCGCGAAAAGTCAGCAGAGTGCAGCGGAAGTCAGGGAGAGGGCCGTCCCGAGAGCTTGGAAGGGGAGCCAGTCTTGCTTGAGCCTTGCAGCGAGGCAGTCGAAACGAGAGCCTGTCGCGAGTTTTTCTTGTTTTAAGTAGAGAGCGCGTTCGAGATCGTGGAGTGGAGAGAGCGAAGGTACGGAAGTGTTGGAGAGAACGAAGGTGCGAAAGTGTTGGAGAGAACGAGGTGCGAGAGTTAAAACGCGAGCCGAAGACAGAGGCCAGGGTCGGCATCGAGAGGAGTCAGCTAGGTGAGGTCAGTCGAGCCAGCCGAAGAAGCAGAGAGAGAGAGAGAGAGAGAAGAGATCCATCCCGGGGCCGAGGGTCAAGGAGCCACTCCAGAGGCCGCAACAACGTCGGGACGAGGTAGGGTGTTAGAGCTTTGGGGAGCAGGTGAGAAATAGGACTGGGTGTGCCCGGGCCGGAACTGGTCGAGAATCGTGCAGGAGAGTGAGAGGGTGTGAGAGCTAGTGAGAGTGTGTGAGAGCTGAGAGAGAGAGGGATAGGGAAAGGAAAGTGCGAAGCTGGGAACGAGCTGGGGAGGGCATAGAGAGAAAGACTGGTGACCTAAAGGCAGAGTGCGATGGTGGTGGGACTAAATGCGTGTGGACCCATACTGTAGGACGCGGGTGTCAGTCCGGTGAAAAAGTGTACGTGCTCGCGCGATCGCGGTCGACGTCGGTGCCGCGGCCGCTGAATCGCCGGCACCCTCGATTGGTGTATTGTAACAAAGAAAAAGGAGAATATAGTGCTTGTTTAAACTTTGATCCCGCGTTAAATCTATTAATCCCTAATTGTTTTTCCCCCTTCCTCCCGGAGCCGGGGGAGCTCGGCGTGAACCTCCTTTTGGTTAAGAGACGGCGGTAAGAAAAAAGGTATAACAGCGAGAGAGCAGGAGAGGAACTTCAGTCACCTGTTTCCGGGCCGTGGAACTCCCTTCACGGAAAGCAGTTGCGTGATAAAGCATTGAAGAAGTATGTTATTTATGAGTATTCAACAAGTTTCAAGTAGAAACTTTGATAAAACCTGTACTGGTAACATATATCTGCCCACATGCGCAATTGTACAATAGACTTATGAGATAATAAGGCAAAGCTAGACATTAAAGCAGCCATTTTTAGCTTAAACTTAGTCAAAAGCACGTCTGCAGCAGCAAAGACACTAAGCTTTACAGTATATATACAGAGAACAATTTCCACGGACTCCCTACGCCGCTCTTTTTTCAGGAGACCCTCTAAGTTAAACAATTTGTTGATTTATAAGCACTTTGTGGCTTGAAGCTTCCTTATATAGAGTTTCTGGTAATGCTCACTTTACTTACTTGCATGCAGATGTGCACACTACCTTTGTTTCAGTCGTACAAGATAAAAGGTAGCACTGATTATTGGAGTAGTCATTCTCTGCTTGAAGTTAGTTGAGAGCACATTAACAGCAGCAGAGTCTCCAAGCTTTACCACGCATGCACAGAGGATGATCTCCAGAGCTTTCTTACTCTTCTTTTCTGTAAGGAGACTCTTTCAGTTCCACAACTCGTCGAAGAACAAGCTCTAGGGCTTGTAGCCTCCGTGGAGAGAGGTTCTTGTAGTCGAAATCTTTCTAAGTCGTATGAACTGTGATTACTACTGACATTTTAGTCATACCAGGATACAAGGCAGCACTAAGCATCTGAGCAGTAACTCTTTGTGGTCATAAATTTTAAAATAAAAATTTTCTCGTCTTTTGTCGGATTTGACCCTGAGCCAGGTAGGTTATTGGATATGTACACTTACTTCAACGTCTAGAAGATGTCTTATCGACACAGAGTATTACACAAAACTTCCTATCGATAATTGAAAATTTTATAAATGTCTTTAACATATCTTAAAATTAACTTAAAAATGTCTTTGAAATAGTTTATGAATGTCTCTACTACTGGGCATACCCATAACGTGACTTAAAAAAATTTTTTTCATTAGTTATGTTAACTTAGCAGCACGCTTTAAAAAACCGCTACAAAATACTCTGATCTCTACAGTATAACTATTAAATCTTACCTCTGTAAAATAAGAGTAGCTTAAAAAAATTACCACAATTTACTTCAATCGCCTATTAACAACAAGATCAAGTTCGTACAATAAAAAATAACTTTATGAATGATTAAATACTAAAAAAATATTGACGACAATCCCATGGGCTCACGTAAAATCTAGAAAAAACTTTTTGTACAGTTTAACGTTGTAATGTGCTCAGTTAGCTTTGCAAGTCCTATTGTGATGTGAAAAAATAGTGGCTGGTTTTATTTCACCTGTTAAACGTTAGCCCACATCAGTAATATAATGATAAACGATTTTAAATCTTTCGATCCATTGTTTTCTTAATAAGCCAGAAATAAGCGATTTTTTAGGATTCTGTAGGCTTTTTAGAAGGATGTCCTTTAGGGTATTGGATAGAAAATTTCCTGACTCCAACACTAACCCATTTAAATAGCGTTCTGATCATAAATTCTAATTCTGGATTTTTCTGAAAGCCGTTGCCATGGAAACAGCTTTTTAAAAAAAAAAACTTTAGGTTTACTATCAAAATAAAATGGTAGTATAGCTTACTTCTTGAAATCTAAGCCATCAACATGTTACTTAAGGCTTTGAATATCAACTATGTAATTCATTACTCACAAGTGCTAAGAACGTTTGGATAACTCCTTTTTACTATTTTTTTTGGTTATTTAATGATCTCCCCCTTTACGAATTAAAGACTTTTCTCACTTTTTTCTAGATTGATTTTCTTCTTCTGTTTAGTTTATTTTATATACCTGTATATAAACTTTTGTACCCTTTGTATTTTCTATCATCCTTTTTTTCCGCGCTTGGACCTTATCAGTTAATAGATGAGTAATGTAAGCAGAGGTATGTCGTAACTAAAAATATTTTTTAATTATATGCAGGAGTGGTAAGTTTTCTTATTATTAGCTTGTGCAATGTGTAGATAGCTTTTGAAGTAATACCACAACTATTAATTTCTTTTTAATAGGTTTGTCTTCAGATTTTTTGTGCCCTAGTTCAATCTCCTAACATCTCTTTTTAAAATTTGTCAACTGTTTTTAACTTCACTTTTTTTTTTTCTCTTCTCTGCTCCAGCTGCTACTGCTGCTACTATTAAATAATAGTAAGTAAACTATGCATGAGCCTCTATAGTTGTACCCCAACTATCATTATCTACCTTAACTACTACCTTACATGATTTTCTTGACATATCCCCTCATCTAATTGTATTGAATAATTTTATCGTGCAGAACCAAGCAATAGGAAGAATTATCGTGAAGCTTCAATTTCTAACGTAGATTAACTAAAGCATTTTGCAGCGACTCAATCTGCTAAGAGCTATAAGTGACGATAAGTGGTACATTCTATAGGAATTGAACTTTGTTTTACAGCGGGACATAATGTTTACAATTATACCAATCCTGAAATTGAGCATACGTATTATAAAACAGTAAAAACTGATTTTCTGCTATATCGAGATTGAAAGCACAAAAAGAATAATACTGCCAATTCAATGAAAGTTTTACATTTCTGAGGTTGTAATATCAAAACATACTAGCATCACCTCCTCTTTAACTATTACGGCTTGTCAGAAAGGCTGAAGATAGATAGCGTTGTTTTTTTAAGTAATTATTAATTTTGACTGTCGAAATATACTTTGACATTGTAGACAAGAGTGGACATGATAAGAGCTACTAATATTGAAGACCTGCAAGTATGAGAATATCTTTCTGTAAATAAATGAGGAGCCAAAATTTATGAAAATCCAACATCACTACAAAAGGCATTTGTTATTCAAGTTTTAGTATGCTTATGTTAAACTGTCCCTTGACTTGTTCTGCATTAGCATTGCCATACGTTACTTACCATAACCGCATGACTTCATTTAAATAAGTTCTTAATCTCGTGAGTATGAGGTCATTAGTTACTTTAACAACAACTTAGCCATAGTCTTCAGCAAAATCTTGTATCACATTTGAAGGAATCAAGATATCAAACTAGTTGGTAACATTAAGAAGAATTGTCTTATCTGAAATTTCCAACCAATATGTATTTAAAGTCATAAGATCCAAATTGGGAATTAATGTGCAAAATTTTTTTGGACCTTTATCAGACCCGTAGTTTTATCTTTTTTCACAGCTATTATCTCTATTTTCTTATGGACCTTAAAAGCATACATCTTATAAATGATTTATTTAAATATATGGCAGATGGCACTGTTCACCTATTGAGTTCTTGCTGTTACCGTATTATTATTGGATTTCCATAATATCCCATAAACGTGAAAATAACTACATAACGGTAGTAGACATAGGACTTACTGTTATATAACCATACGAATTTCATCAGTATCATTGTAAAGTACAGATACGTATGGTTGATAAGCATGGATCTTATAGTGTGCAATGGACCCGTAAAAGGTAACAAGAGATCAAATGCTTTAAATCCCTTGTATGCTGAATGCAATAAAACATGAATATATTAATTTTCACCAGAGCCGTTCACTTTTATTCCTAGACTTCTTAGAAATGTTTTGATGCGTTAAGATTTGACATTTCAGTTATTTTTTCAGTTGCCGTGTTAAAGGTTCACATGCTCTTTGTCAACTGAGCGTTGTAGTATTCAACGATTAGTAAATAAATTTATCTGTAAAGAAACTTTAATAGTTTTGTATACCTGTAAAACTGCTAGTTAGAATTCGTAAACTTTATGGTCCTTTTTTCCGTTTTTGTAGGCCTCAGTTGTGCTGTTGCACTCAACTCGTAATGTGCTTATTTAAAAAGTAGCTACAGATAAGTCTCAGATATGGGTGCCATTGTTTTTTGAAAATCACTAAGTGTAACCTTCCACCTCTTTCATCATATAGTTTTCAGTAGTTACCTAATCAAGTTTTGTACGGTTAAAGTTTGATACCTTTTCTAATATAATTAACCTCTATGGTTTTATTATGTCTTTGGCTTTTTTGCAGCTGCTGTTTAGAAGCACATGCACTTATATTTTCCAATATTCAAGCTATGCTATGAGCGAATGCACTGGCTGCACTTAGGCCAGAAAATAAGGGTATTGGAGAAAGTGCACTGCCAGTTTATGTTCGGAAAGATAAAATACGTTATACTTTTACACTCTTTTGACCATCTGCTTATTCAACTACATTACGTACGGCTTTTCAAACTTAAGTAGTAACCTTGTGTGCATCTTTGCACTTGCTATTAATTTTCTACGATGCAGCCTAAATAACTATATACACAAAACAGTGCATGGTCTCTTCTTACTTTTTATACCCATACCTGATTTTTTTTTAAGCTCCATTATATTTATAATAGCTAAAGCATATACATTTTTCCTAACACTTTACTGCTATCTGCTAAGTTTCTAGCTTCGATGTTCTTACGATTTTCAGAATAAGCTATATTGCGCTTTCTGCTCGATTTATCTAGTAAACTCATACTTGGATCATCTGTGGCTAGACGTTTCACAAGCTTAGTACATACGTTATAGTTCTAACAGCCTGGTATGTGAAGTCCAACGTTTAAAATGTGTATAATCTTATTTAAAAGGCCACTTTTTCATGTATTATCATCACTCTTGAAAGATTTGATCACAACTGAGCTTTGGAGAAGAAAGTCATCGTATTTATAGTCTCCAAGTCTAATTATATTAAATCACGACACTATATGAGTAGTGTTTTCATGGACTAGATGTTAGTCGTGTATATTATCTGATCTATTACCCATATATAGTATATATAAGAGGTATAAATTAACCATAATTATTGTGGGTACTTAACATAATTTTTATAATTGTATAATATTTGCTGCAAATTTTGTGGCGTTAAAACTTTTTCAAATAGATATCACAATAAGAAAGCTTACCTTCGTTTGACTCAGTGTACTTGATGTATCGAAATCACTACTACATGAGTCTTATGATTTACATATAAAGCACCGTTTTGCAGGTATAGTAAGATTGCACGTATGTATTGTATAATATACACGGGCACTAATAAATTGATTCTTGAAGTTCAAGGTAAAAAGATTTAGAAGAGCATCGGTAAAAATATTAATTAGTTTGATACTTAAGATTATGTAGACAATAAATTTCTCACTTACCTTAAAAAAAAAAAAAACAGTAACTGGATTTATCAGGGATAATTGTCATAGTAAAATTATGCTTAATTTTATTAGTCTTCGTTGTAAATTGTATTGTATTCGTGTGCAAGACAATTAATTGATTAAAAAAGTAAAAAGTGTTAAAACATGTATTGTCAAGACAAAAATATGGTTTGAAGACTATACAGATTGTTTATCCAACATATCCTAAATAATATGCTTGCAAAATCTCACTTGATTCACTCTCCATGACATTAATACTGAAAAACAGAAAAAAAATAGTTCTGAGTCGGAAAGATTACAACTGCCATCTGCTACTGATCATTACAGATACACTGCCCTAAGAGTATAAGCTCATAACGGTTGGAGAGGATCAAGTATTGTTCCAAATGCTACTGCAGAAGGGATTGAAAGTTAAGCGAGACAGAGAGCAACAGCCATTGAAGTTGATGGATGTTAAAGTATGGGAAAATTCTGGAGACGCAACACCCGTATATCAGAAGGTACATAAAAAGGTATAATGAAGCTTATTCAAACGCTAGACAGGTTGAAGAACAAACTAAGTCCATCTCTAAGTAAGATACAGAAGTTAGACCTACGTTAGGACGTTTAACAGCCTTAGGAAGTCATTACAATGCCAAACGATTCAGAGAGCACATCAAGTTCTTATCTAAGCAATATACATAGAATGAAAATCTTTTCATCTATCAAAAGATTGAGCTTAACTTTGAGGTAAGTAGCTACTTCTACTTAATATGCTATTAACCATAGCATATACTGGTTAAATTTTTAGTTTGTTTTAGAAAATGCTCTTTGCCTCGTTAAACCGTATCGCCAAAATTATTTAAGAAGAAAGTTATCGGAGATAAAGAAGGATAGACAGTGTATGATGATAGAGCTTAGAAAGATACTGCTCGCTATAAATATATGGTAATCATCAACCTCGATGATGACTTCAAGTCTTTGCTACAGATTGTATTTTGAAGGTCATACAAAACAATTTAGACTTGTCCGATGAATTAAGGGAAAAAGCTCATAAGTATGCTTTATTTTTAGTGTCTTATGGCAATCATAAGTTTTGGTTTGTGGATTTATAATATAAATTTGTATTAATGAGTGTATATATGTGTACACATAAATAATAAAGAAAAAAAAAATTAATTAAGGTTAAGATAAACCATGAAAAAGTGGCTTTCCACAGGAGAGGGCATTAGTTGGAGACCTCTCTACTTTTTTTCATATTTTGTTTTTTCCTTAAAACATCAGATTTATTTTTCTTACTATTGAAATATTAACGAAATCCTTGCCATTGAACATAAATTGAATTATCGTGTTTTCTAAAAACTTGCTCTACAATATACCCAACGGAATACTATGTCCTTAAAAGATTTTGTTCATAAAAGCCCTCGGACACTAATTGACTTTTATGATCTTTAAAACAGTCTGTAGTTAAACTTATTTTTGAAATTTTAGAAATTGCAAAAATCATCTTAGTTTTACTTAATGTGTAACCTTTTTGCGTATAAAGCGTTTTTATTTTTGTTTATATGCACTCAATTATTAACTTTAAATTTTTAATTTTATTCCAGACTCACCTTAAAAACTGTTGCGTTCCAAAAGTTCAGCTCCATTGACCTATGCTATATCCTTTGGTTTCATTGCTATTACGCAATGTATCGTAAGCTATAATTGAATCTGGCAGTAAACGAAGATATTTATAGTTATTATTTATTGTGAATCCAGCCCACATTCTAATTTACTAAGTGTGATTACATTTTTTATATATGTGTGCTTTAAGTTTATTGTAGGTAGAATGAAACTCAATTTTGTACTTATTTATAGGATCTTTAATCTTAAACCCTTATAAGTATGTTATCTTTTTAGTTTTCTTTGTTGATTTTGAACAAATTTTATTGATACTGTGACATCATCCTCTGTGTTTTGTTTTACTGGTAAGGCCCATCCGTACTTTTAAAATATGTCAATTAAAGCCTTGTATGTATTAATTACCTTCGTTTTTTTTAACCATCAGGTATCATTTGAATAAGATCAGCTCTCAATGTTTCAATAAACTTTCGTATGCTATACGTTCAATCTTAATAGTTGCTATCAGCTAGTTTGGGTAGCTCTTCTACTGTCAATTTTTTCTTGCCATCTATTCTAGTTAACGTCTGGTAATCAAACGCAAGAAAATATCAGAAACTTAACCAGAATATTTGTCGACTCTTATTACTATTTAAAGTCATCTTACTCAAGAGCAATAAAAAATGTCATAACACCTTTTTTCAAATATTTATATCCTGCTCCAAACTTGATATTTTTCGAGAACAGGAATTATGTAAATTATCAATAGTTACTTTTGCTTATCTTCCTCGTCAACTAAAGTTTTTCTCTTTTAAAAAACTATAAAGGCTCATGGCATGCTTCAAGTTTATGGCTACTGCAACATTGCATAATCTTCTGTTTTGTTAATCATAGAAACCAATAGCAGCAACTTTATATCTAATACCAGGACGACCCCTGCTACTGCCATCACTCTTGTTTAGCTTACCTTCAAATATGTCGATACTAATTGAATTTATCAATGACTTAGTATACATTTCATTCTTTTTCGTAAGTCTTTAATGATGAATATCAGTTTATTATCATGGCTTAAATATCCTGCGAATCTTTCAGGTTTAAATAAGTTAAGACAATCCAACAGCTCGTTCAAATTTCTCCAGTATACATAATCCAGGTGCTATTGCTGTTACGATAGTTGAGTAATTAAGTACCGAGATGCTTATAATCCTTTCTTTTTGATTACGAATAAGATCAAACATCATAGCTATAATTTTGTTCAATTTTTTTTTATAATGCTTTCGAATACGTCCATTGTAGCTAAATCCATTTTATTGTGCATTTAAAGTTCTTAGATTTACACAGTATTTACTAAAACTATCTTGAATGGCGCGACTTCTACAAGGATGACTATTTATAAGTAACTTTATGAATTCTTTTACTATAAAAAATAATATCTTACTTATCTTTATTTCATTGTTATCCTAATTCATTGGTGAATTTCCAGAATTTTACTTTCTGTCTTTTTGCGTCCACGCCTTAAATTCGAGAAATTTTCCTGGTTTTACTTAACTATTTGTGACTATGATTTATTGGAAGTGTTTTTTTTTATCTGTCTGGTTTTCAATAGTGACATTCAAATTATCATCATTGACTTAATTATAATCGTCACTTTGACTAACAGCCAGCTCAAATATTCTATCTTTATTTTTACTGTTCTTTTTTTCTTTTATTGTTCGTTGAAGAGGCAGCTTTGGTAGAGAAGTACTAAAAAAAAATATTAATTATGGAACTACTCTTATTTCTTGCTTGCGTTACAATTTGCTGTAGAGAATCGGAAACTAGTTTAAAATTTTCCCTAAGTACTTTTTCAACCTTATGTTTTCCAAATTTTATTAAACTATACTCTTTTTCAACGGCTTCTCTTACTTTAAGAAGGAGATAAAGAACATCTTTTTTTTTCTCGTTCATGCCTACATAGTTATTTGGTTTTTCTACATATGCCTAACTGTAGGTTTGGTAGTTTACCAATTTATGTACCAAAACTGTTGTACTTCTCTACGCTTATGTGTACGCTTGTAACTATGTAACAATAAAAAAGTTATGGTCGTGTTTGTAGAATTCTGCTTCATTATTTTAATATAATGTAGTAAATTATTTGGTCTGTAAAAAACTTATGTCAAGTTAAACGGCATTTGTCAGGTAATAGAGTCACATACAGGTAGATTTGTCTGCTAGTTTTAAAGGTCTAGTTATACTTATAAATTTGATCGCAAAGCCTGCAATACTAACATCATGTTATTTTGTTTTTATGTGAGATGTGCCCGAGATTATCATTTTTTTCAAATTAATATTTCACATTTGAGTATCAAATAAATCTTAGAGAGCGAGTAAATAAGATCTGTTAATTCATTTAGAGAAGTTTTCATGCTCTATAATAGGTTATGGGCCCATGATACATAAATCTGTAAAGCAGTTTTTATTTTGACTATTAAAATAAACTTTTACCATACTTTTAGTAAGGTCTGATCTAGAAATGTTACATGATGATCCTCAAGGTATTGTGAATTATGAATTATTGAGATTCAAGCTGGAGTAAACTTTAAGGACCAAGAAGATTTACGGTGTTATTACTGGAGTTGAGACTTAACCTTCAGGTTCAGATAAAAATGTAGCTGTATCTGAACGGTACGAAAAAGATCTTAAGGCTCAAGCCTCCATAGGGATAATTTACAGTGGATCAGTTGCTATAAAGATAAAGGTTGTGTTGGACAGGTTAAGAGTATATGGAGATAGATAAAAGTAAGTCTACTAATCAGAATGCAACTATTTGTAAGAGTATAAGCAAACTCATGAGTAAGCAAATAAGAACATGCTATAAATGTGCTAAGTCAGGACATGTTAAAAGCAAATTGTAAAGCATCTGTCAGGCCGTTGAATTTAATTAATGTAAGTTTATGTCAAATGGATGTATACTGTTTAGAGAAAGCAAAATATTTTCTGCTATTTAAGGATGGTTGCACACATTAGAGAACAGTTTATTTCTTAAAAAACAAAAGAAAATCTACTGCCTAACTGGAGGTTGTCATGAAGTTTGCAGAAAATATTTAAAAAACAAAGCTTAAATTCTTGAGATTGGACCATGCCACAAAAATTATAAATAGCTTAACTTAAAAACTCTTGAAACAGCTTTGTGTTTCTTAGACTTATTTAAGTACTTACACACCTTAAAAAAATGGTTATGTGAAACGCGAAAATAAAACAGTGGTGGAGGCAGTAAGAACTGTTTTTCATGTAAATTATCTTGATGTACATCACTGGACAGAGGCACTTAATCATGTAGCTTTCACACTGAATTAAAGAGGTACTAGTACAGTTAAAAATAAAAATCCAGCTTATTTTTAGTTTGGGCAGAGGAAAGAGAAAAAAGGAAAAATTTATAACAAGTCAAGGGAAGGCTTTTTCGTAGGTTATAACATTGTTACACCACGTTATAGATTTTTTGTTTATTAAGATAAAGATGCAGTCAGCTCAAGGAATGAGATATTTGAAGATAGTGATCAAGTTGAAAGTTTTACTAGTTTAAATTGATGTCAGTGGAATAGAGCAAAACGCAGTTAATAGTAAGTCAGAGTCATAAAATAATTTTAAAAATTTTGAAGATGAAGAGAAATTAGACAGTGAGTCTAAAGTTAAGAAGTCTAGGGGTACTAATAATTTTCATCGCTTCTAAACTGGGAATGACAGTAGTAGCTTTAAAGGTTGTAAAAACACAAATTAGCTCAGACGATAGTGTTAAAAAGTCGTCGAACCTTGAAACCACCAAAGAAATTTGAGGACGACTTTGTTGATAAAGCTCTGTTAATGCAAGAGTGTAAGTACCGTATTCTTGACGAAATAAACATTCTCGTGTTTGAAACACGTAAGGATGTACATTGAAAGCAAGCCATGGTAAATGAGTTTGATTCACTAACTCATATGCAATCATGGACTGTAGTAGACAGATCTAAAAATCTGCATCCTTTAAGCTGTAGATTGATTTTTTTTAAGAAAAGCGATAAAAGATATAAGGCACGTTAAGTTGTAAGTAGTTTGAAATAAAAAAAAGTAAGAGACTGTTTTAAGATATTTAGTCTTGTAGCTTGACATGTATCCATTTCGGTATTCCTTAGTATAGCTGCCTTCCAAAATATGAACATTGTCTCATTTGATGTAAGGACTTCTTTACTACGTAGTGTTCTAATACTAACAATTATTATTTATCAGCCAGAAGGTTATAATGATAAGTTACATTAAATCTGTCTACTAAAGAAACGTCTTCGTGATCTTAAACAGTTATATAGAGTCTGGAATGAAAAAATATATAAACTTTATAAAGCCACTGGGTTTTAACGATATTGACGAAGATTTATGTGTTAACTATAACAGAAACACTAGTATTATGATTGCATTACACATTGATGACGGTTTAATGGTGAGATTAAATATTAAAGTCATGAGTGAAGTTGTGGAAAAGATAAACACAAAATTGAACATTACACGTCAGACAATAACAAGTGATCCAGTTGTATACCTCAGAATGCAAATCAAGTATGTTTACGGTATTGCGTGTATATAAATAAGTCAGATTATATCAGAAAAAATGTTGCGATGGTTCAAGTATATTGATGTGAATCTTGTATATGTACCTATGGAGTGAGGAGAAGTAACAGATACAAACAACCTTGTCAATAATACACCATTAAGTAAATCAATATCATACAGACAAGCAGATGGCAGTCTCTTATATTCGTCTATCATATCTTGCGCAAACATTAGTTTTTGTTACGATTATCTTTAGATTAGAATTTTAGTATCCTAAGGGCACTGTTGATATTGAAACTTCTATTAATAGTGTCAAGAAATTAATCGCATTTAGTAATTCTGATTTTGGAGAGGATCTCTAAAGGAAGAATAACTACTGGTGTTATTTTTATTAATAATGGTCCATTAATCTAGTAAACGTAAGGACAAAAGTGGGTGCCTACTTCGTCAGCAGAAGCAAAATACAATCAACGTTCAATGAAATAACTTCGATGAGTAGACTTGAAATTGAGTGAAACCATTAAGATTTAAGGCAGATTACAATTCTCTGTACTGACAGTCAGTCAGCTGTTTATATTTTAAATACTGCCACTGAAAAAATGATTATCACTTGTAGAAATATCTAAAAAGTTTATTCAACAGCATGCAAGACAGATTATGAGGATTCAACACCTGGGCAGTGGAGACCCGTTGGCTTATTTGTTAACAAAGTCCTTAGCAAGAAGAAATTTTCAGACTCTCAAATATAAAATAAGTAAGAATAATTGTTATGGTTGATTATTTTCTTATTTTAAAATTTTACCAGGATCATGAGGGTAAGGTATTACACCGATTTATATATCGAAACTTCTGTTTCTTTATGCATGCATGTATAAATATGAGCTTGTGACTAGGTACTACTAAAAGAGGCATGATCTTATTTAAATTGCTTTATTTATCTTGAATGCTGTTACTAATCATTTGGTCTGTCAGAAAATTATGTCGAGTTCAAAAGCTTTCGTCAGGTGATAGAGTCACATAAAAGTAAGTTCTTTTGTTATTCTTGCAAGTCAAGTTATACCCATAAATTTCAATGTAAGGTCTGCAATACTTACCTCATGTAATTTTATACTTATAGAGAATATGCCTGTGATTATTATTTCTTTTGCAAATTAATATTTTATATTTGCGTATTTAATAAACCTTAAAAAACTAGTAAGTAAAATCTGTTTATTCATTAAGAAAAATTTTTAAAATACGTAGTAAGTGCCCATAATTATTGTTATTTTCTTATATTAACATTTTATATTTAAGAATTATATAAACATTAGTAAACAATTTCAGAAAATCTACTTATATATTCAGAAAAACTCCTATATATCATAATAATAACTAAGATAAAAGCACCTAATGTTTTAATGTCTTCTTATGCAGTAAGAATCTTTCCCATAGTCCTAGTTTTTGCATGCAATATCATCAAACATTATGGAAAAGCTTTGTAGAGCATCGTCTAAAGACACTATTACTTAATGTTCATAAAAAAAAATATTACACGCCATCTATGGGCTAAAAAAGCTCTTTGAGAAACTTTAAATTTGGTTTATTGGGTTACCTTAAATAAACATAAATATTTTTCAATTTTAGAACATTAGAGTGTCTAATTAGTAATAATAAACTGTTTGACTCACCACAATTAGATATACCGCAAAAACAGGTTATATACTGCCACATAATAAGTCACTTTGTCAATTACCGCAATTCTATTATTTTAAAACAGCATTAAAGTTAGGAACCAGTTATTATACGGATTGCTCTTTAAATTTTATGTCAGCACTATTAGCCCTATTGAACGGTTAGACTATAACTGACATCTAGTCCATGAGAACACTGTTTATTTACTCTCATAGTTGCACATTTTAAGACTAGCAGACTATAAATAAGATAATGTACTTCTCTCGAGCTTCGTTGTTATCTAACCTCCAAAATGTAATGATCTTGCATAAAAAGAACGTAAGCTTCTGAATCAAATTATAAACACTTAACCCATGAAATTTGACATACCAGGCTATTACTACTGTGTTTTAGGTTCTAAGATCATGAATCGTCTTGTCAAAGATTAATCTCAGAATTAAAAGAACATTAAAGTTAGAAATTCAGCAGATAGAGTCTTAGCCAAAAAAGCTTGGCTAAGAGTCAAAGCCAAAGATTCAAGTGTTGGGAGAAAAGCGTACACTTTAACTAATGTGAGTACTACGTAGCTTTAAAGTAAATGGTGTATTAATGTGAAAAGTTAGAAGAGATCGTGCACTATATTACGTAAAGTCATTAGGGCTGCTTCACATAAAAAATATTTAAAAAAAAGGATGCACACAAGTTTGTTACTCTGGCTTTGAAGGGTCACGTAGTACAGTTAAAAAAGCAGGTGGTAAGAATAGAGTAAAAGTATTACGTATCTTACCTGTTTCCACTCCAGACTATTGTGAAACAATCTCTTATATCCACATTCACTAACTTAAGTGCAGTCAGTACACTCCCCTCTAGTGCAACTGCAATATTTCAAAGTACAAACTCAGGTAAGGCTGCTGAACAGTAGCTGCAAGAAAGCGAAAGACGTACTAAAACTACGTAGGGTATTAAACTTAAAAAAGGTCCTATGTTTTACCGCAGAAAACTGGAACAGGGGACTACTTGAAGCCATATGCTGAAAAAAAAAAAATAAATAAATAAAATAGAAATTGCACATCGATCTTTAACAAACACTGATTGAGTTAAATATGCAAAAAAGCTTTCAATTACCAATTTTTGTAAGGTATTTATGCCAAATAACTTACTTCTTCATGGGCCACGATATTAAAAAACAGCTATTGTTAATTTGTACGATGAGATTTAAGATTTAATGCTATAGTTGAGTAACGACAAAGCTAAGTTCAATTATAAAAGAATATTAAGATGTATACTCGATTAATTGTTGTCATTGGTGTTTGCAATTACCGCCAAACATATTGTGAAAAGGTACATCAAGTAATGTCATAATAAGAAATTATTTATTCACTGTTCAGCAGTCACGGAAAAAATATTGACACTTAGTCTATCTGGTACTTTTTCTGTGTAAGGAGCACAAAATTTTTTGCCTATCAAATTTCATCTGTATTGTGACTACGTTTTAGCTTAATACAACTCCTAACATTTAATTCAATTTTAGTTATTGACGAAGATGTCATTTAAAAACATTATTTACCAACACGTAGTCAACTTTAAAAATACCATGCCGAAATTTTGTTTTGAAAAAAAGTTATCAATTGCAAAATAAAGGTTTACTTTAACATTTTTTCGTAGAGTTGCGTAATGTTCTTTAATCAGCTTTTCCAAATTAAAAATACTAATTTTATTCACAAAAGTAATAGTTTCTGATAAAACAGTTACCTCCTTTACTGTGAATTCCTTGCAATTTTTAACTAACGTTGCTGCACACTTGATAAGGCAAAGTCTTTGATATACACATATGACAGCTTAGTGAGTCCTAAAACGGTACAATGATAACAATGGTTGAACCGTACTTTTTTTTCTTTTCTTATTTCCATCCTGTCCTTTGCTGATTTTATTTTTATTAAAGATTACTGATTGGATTCCATACGATGGTGTGATAATCAACTTGCTACTACCTTCTTGTATGAGTTCCGTTTAATTGATGCTCTTATCAACAAAGTAATGATTTATAGAAGCAAAATAATTTTCAAGCTTGCTCCATACACGTGTGTTTATAATTACATCTCCTGTAAACTGATATTTGGAAAACTGCAAGAACGTCTGGAAACACTGACGATTTACATTATAGTGAAGTCCCACAACGATTTTCTGCATAGCCATCTTGTTTAGTAGATACGAATGCAGTAATACCTTTGCAGGGGATATTATGGCACTTTCATTGTCTTTTTGATTTTTCATAAAGTTAATAAGATCTGATAGATGTTTAGAGGTATCACGCAATAAAAAATACATTTGTATTGATTCAACACAAGCCATTTTTTTACAGATTCATATGACACACTTAATTTAAATAAAACATAACTTTACCGACAAAATTTTGCAGGGACTGCGAAAATTATTTAAGTCAGTCATTATATAAGCTGTAGGTAAGACTAACAGGTCTATAGAAAAGTGAAACCTACGCTTTTAGTGAAACTTGTGTAGCTGTTGCAGTCCTCTCACTCAAAATTTTTATATCCTGTGCACTCTCCCATTAAAATTTTTTGGCAAGATGTGATTCATAAGGAGAGATAGTATACCCTTTATTTTATCATTTCAAATGCTGTGGAAAAACTTGTTAAACATGATTAATCCTGAAAGATTTTCTTGTTTAGTCACCGGTAGAATATCCGCAAATGGCTGTAGAGGAAAGTATGTGACGATAGCTGATGTGTGCAATTGTCCCTTAGCTGCAATGATTTTAAACTTTTTTTAAATATAAGAACGGTAACCCTTGCATTTAAAAACTTGTACATCTGTTGTACTCTCTTCTCTCAAAAGTTTTTATAACCGGTGCACTCTCACATTTAAATTTTTTGGTAATATGTGATCTATAAGAAGAGATAGTATACCCTTCATTTTATTACGTAAAATGCTGCGCAAAAACTCGTCAAACATGCTTAAGCCCGAAAAAATCTTTCGTTCACTTACCCGGAAAATATCTACAAAAGGCTATGGAGAAAGGAAAGTGACGACAGCAGATGTGTGCAACTGTCTCTCAAAATATAAAGAAAAGTAAGTAGCCACGCTGAAAGTGAACTATGGCTTTTTAGGACCAATATTTGACTACTGTACAGTAACTGTAAAACTTTTTAGACTTTGCATAAAGTGAATCTATCTGACTGTAAACACCTTTTACGAGTATCATACATTGGCCAAAATTTTTGCAGAAAAGAAGAGGACAAGTATAGAAGTAGATAAAGAAAAGAAGGAAATGTAGAAGAAAATCAGTCGTTACCCGACACTCTCAGCCAAATCATATTTTCTTGCTAATACGCTGCTATAACTTTACGTGTTACATTTCGTTCGAAGTCTTTCACATTTTCATCAACTTCAAAGTTTTATACAGTGTAATATTTGTGTTTGCTTAAACTTGCTTTAATTCTGTTACAGTGTATCTGTACAGCGGGCTCTGTTCTATGTAGAAAAAACTTATTAAAATAAGATACAATCGGTATTATTCCTGCAACTAGGTATACGTACGAAGGTTAATTGTCTCAAAAATGCATCTATTGGCTTTTGTGAAAGGAACAAGTTAGAAATGAAGAAATAATTAATGCAGATAGATTGCGAAAATATTGTTTAATAGAAGGCCCTATCGTTTATGGTTACTTAATATTTAAAGTAGAAAAAGAAATTTGAAAGGAACCATGTTTTAGTTTCAAGGGTGCTATTTTCATGGTTGCATCTACTGTTTTACTTACGATCGATTTTAAAAATTAAATAATAACGAAACTTTTACTGAATAATATAAAAACACAATAAAAACTTTTTAAATAAAAAAGTTGAAAAATAATAGAATTCGGTTATGAACTGATGAAGATGTGGTAGCATGATTTTGATAAGCTTATCAAAAATAAGAACTAGTATTTAGAATGTGTAAGAAATTCCTGAATTGCTGAAATCTGCACTTTAAACAATCGAGATGTTTTTTGCGGCCGTCATAAGGAGAATATTATTACTCATCCCACTGCTAAAGATAGCAGAAAGATGAAAAATTTGCATGTTTTGCTCACTATACCCTTATGTTTGTAAAACAGATACATATTACCCTAACCATCTCAAAATTTATACAGGAAGTAAATGTTTAAAATTATCAGAAAAAAGTTTCAGAATTTCAAAGAAAAGGTCAAAGGCTTCGTAAAATGTACAATTTTACGACCGCAAAATTTATTTTACCCTATACTCCTTACAAAACGAAATAGTCGTTTACTTTTTGGGTTATGTTGCATGTGGGTGGCAACATCTTTTCAAGACAAATGTATCCACGATTAAGTGTCAGATAAGGCTTTATCCGATAAATGGGTATCCATAAAAATAAAAAAGCTCTAGAAGTAGGGTACACATTATTTGAAATTGACATCATTTGGCAATATAAAATTTCTAAGAACGATCCTGTTTCCTAAGGCAGAGGTTTATTTCCAAAGTATACATACACTCAGCAGTGGTTTATTGACATAGTGTACAGAAATTAAGTAAGAAGCAAGTGATTGGCCCAGTACAGTTAAAACCGAAGTGAATTAATTAGAACACATAAATAATTATAAGCATATATTAGAGGTATTAGGATACATATTGGCAACATTAAAACAAATCCGGGCTCACGTTTTTTAGCACAATTCTGTTTAAATTCGTTTTGAGAAAAATTCAGCCAGAGTGTAAAGTTACCTCATATCAGTGTAGTTTGTGACTCTAAGCAGTTGGTAAGGGTATTATGTGATAGTGACAAGTATGTAGAAATTTGCCTACTGGCAAAGAATAGTGTTAGGTATGTAACGTGGTGATATAAAGAGGAAGTGTCACTTTTTTATCAATGTACAAACGCTTCTATAGCTGCATATACGACAGCTCAAGCGTGCTAAAAACTGTACTTATACTTGGAAACACTTGATCGAAAAGTTTTTTTAAATGATACAGATTCGATAATATTGACTAGTAATGACAAAAATCCGAGTGAATATCAACCACCCACTGACTCGTTCTTAGGATAGTAAGCTAAAGAATTAGAAATGTCCGGTGAAGGATCATATATAAAGACCTTTGTTTCAGGAGGTCCTAAATTTTATGTGTATCGTGTGGAAGCAGCTACTGGAGGGTTTTACGATGTGTGCAAAGTGAAAGGTATTAATTTGAATTACGAAAATTCGTTGAAGATAAAATTCAGTTTTATTGTAAATACGGTTAATTGATGGAATAAAAGTTATGTATCATCAGACAACACAAAAATAATTAAAAATACTATGATTAGAACGTCAGACATACATAAAGATCGTTATAGTTTTAAAAGGTGAGTCACTGGCTTCTTTTATCTTTTTTACTCACAGCATAATCATTTTTATGGTATTTTTAAAAGGGTTAATTAGGATGAAGAAGAGAGAACCAGAGAGAAAGAGAGAGAGAAAGAGAGAGAGAGACAATGGTCAAAAGAGAGAGAAGCATACAACTGTCAAAAATTATTAAAATAACATCCAATGGTGGTACTGTCAAATTTTGTATTTATTAAGAAACAAAACGACGCTTCCGCCGTTTGGACAATGTCCCAGCCCTCATCAGGTACAAAAATCTATGAGTAATAAAAATTCTTTACAATACAAATTTTAATAAATACAATAAACGCAAATTAAAAAAAGTGTATAATATACCTCTGCCTCTTACGAAGAAGATGTAAAATCGTAATGTAGTCAGAGTTTTAAGTTTTGTTGCTTTTATACCCTGCACATATACAAATGACATAATATACGCACACAATACAATGGAATAAAAATCGCAAGCAGTTCTTTGTGAGACATACGTAAATGGATCATGTTTTCTTAATACTATAAATAAAAGGAGCCCTCAAATCATGTACATCAAGTTAGCCTCCTTTTTTAATTAACTTAACGAGAGACTTGTACCAATTCTTTAATTTTTCTGTATCTTGTTTTCTATTAATATTATTATTGAAATAATGTAAATTTAACATTTCAGAAAACAGTCGCTTTTTAATATTTCGTTCCGTGTCTAAAACTTTTATTTTATCAAAATTAAAGTTGTGTGTAAATTCAATGCTATGTTGTGAGAGTACAGATGTATCTTTTTTCTATGTCTCTTTTATGTTCTACCATTCTTTATTTCAAAGCTCTCGATATTTGACTGACATAACAGCAGTTGCAATTTGCACATAGTATGTGGTGAACGACATTATTTTTATCGAGTGGCTCGGTTACATTATTTCCAAGTGAAAAGATCGAATTCAATTTATTGTTTAAATTGTATACAAGACCAATGTGAAGGTTCTTACAAAAGTATTTAAATTTAATAGGACCGTGCAAAATTACAAAGACCGTGTTATAAAAAAAGTTTGCGTACACATTTTTCTAACGTAGCTAATTTTATTTTTCTAGTATTGATGCTATTTTAAAACATATTGGTAAGATGGCGCTACATTGTGTGAAAAAATATTATAAATGCATGTTGCGACCTGTTTTTTACTTAGTATACCATGATGTCAACATGTAGTAAGATGGAGA
This sequence comes from Copidosoma floridanum, assembly GCF_000648655.2. The sequence goes on along the minus strand of NW_019384230.1, from coordinate 580,050 downwards.
AGGGTTCTATAGAAGAGGAGACCCCCCTTTTTTTACAGGAAGGACGAGAAGAAAAAAAAAAATTGCTATTTTCGTTGGTACAAAAATTCACGACCAATCGTTTATCGTTTTTCGAGTAGCTAAAAATCTTGTCTAGAGAATACATATCACAAGAAAGGGTTTTTACGATACTAACAGAGATTTTACACCAAAACTATAATAAATTATCCAAAATATTATCTTGTTACAACTGCGAAAAATCTTAAGAGAATTTACCTAATGTTAATAATGGTACCAAATTCTTAAGTTTAATACTAGCCTGCGAGGTTTATGACTTTTTCCAAACTTGAACCTCGTTTAAAATGCATAAAAATAAAAAAATTGGTGTGCCAATTTCTCTTATGCTTTTCAAAATATAATAAGTATGTAAAATATTACTATTATCAGTACCCGCTGGCAACAGACATAGACAAGCATGACTTTTGGTCTAACTAACTGCGAAAAAGTAGTTTTCGATAAAAGATTTTTTTAATTTCAAACAAATGGCAGACATTACGTTTGACTGTATTTTATTTTATAATGCAGAGTGGCAGGATGGCTATAAGAGTGACAGTTAGTAGATTTTTTTACGAAAAAAAGCCACCATAAAAATATTAGTATGATGTTTATATCACAAAATTTTTTTCACAAGTCAACTCATTTGCGAGACACAAGTCTGAATGCGTCATATATCGTGGTACTTAAAAACCCTCACGATCGTGCGCAAATTCATTTGGTGAGACAGATGTATCCTGAAGATCTGAAATTTGTGTAAGAAGCATATCAAGACAAAACGGCTTGAGGTAATGGTTATCTTATGATAAATTGCAAGCAAGACAGTTTAGATGAGTTAAGACTCCGTGCAAGTATACTTCCCAACAACGAGTATCAGTACGTTCACCTACCGAAATATGCTACTAGTGCGTTCATACAAATGGGATAAATTAACAGATAAAATATTTAGTAGTAATGCTCAGCTCTGAGTTTTCTTTGAACTATAAAGCCACCAACATTAAAAAACAGATGTTTTCACAAGCCCCTTATTTTGCCCTTCATTTTGGAAGCAGACTTGTCAAGAGGTTTACTCCACTAGCCTACGTGACTTTCTTTTATAATAGATTTTATATAATTAAATGGATACAAGAGATTCATTTAGTTAACTAATATCATTTGAGTTTGGGACACTAACCGTGGTGTTACATTTAAGAAAAGTTTTCTTTGAAGCGAATTATTAGAAAATGGTTTTTTCGAGAAGTATTACACACATCATGGGGTAGAAAGAGGAGTGAAACATATATTTGCAGGGTCGTATGGATAGAGAGGGCATGAAGTAGGCTCTTTTTTCACTAGACTTTTTGGAAGTGCTATGAATACATAGTCAGAGATGCTCATGAAGCTGAAAAAAAAGCTCTACGAGTGGAAGTGAATATAAATAATTAACGATGTTGGAAAGAGCAGTATACCATTTGAGCACACATTCAAGAATTAGATGAACAAATCTAGTAAAAATTTAAAACGTAAAGCTACAGAAAAAATGGTGAAGCTGATGAAATAACTAGGGTATAATGTCTTATCATATTTAAAAAATAAGAGCCTCAACGTAGAAATGGTGGTGTAAGCATCTTGTTAAAAAAGCGCGAAAAAAGAGAAAAAAGGCGATTGAAAGGAGCCAAATGAAAAATAAGTGCATGTAAGAAAAATAGTAAGAAGGTAAAACCAAACGGAAAAGTAAAAAAGTTGGTCGTAAAACAAAGGAAAAGGTAAAAAAAAAATTTAAGTTACTTGTAGATATATTTAGATAATCATGTCTTTCTTACAAAGTCATACGGACCCTTGCCTAAAGAGCGAGTTAGATTTATTTTCTGTTTCTCTCATGCAGACAACATTTAAAACGAAGCGATGGGTGCATTACAAACTTATTTTGTCGTTAAACGACGAAAGTCTCGTAGAATTCCTTATCAGTTCTTAAAACAAGTATTACATCAACTTGGCCTATACAATGCTCAGAGTAAATGTTAAATTGACACCTAACGACATGGATGGGTATGCGCTTGTAGCTCCAGTGAACATTTTTTTATATTCGATATTTAACCAGGTTGACGATTATTTTAATTAAAAACTCGTGACTTCTTCAAGTAATGCTTACTCCTACAAAGCATACATTAAAACTCTTAAAAATGACGGCCCTGCTGCAAAATCATCGGATTTGTTGAATATGTGGGAAACAGATGTTGCTGGTGAAACGGACGAATTACCCGGATCAAAAAAAAATTTAGCTCTTACTAAGTGTCAAGAATATTCAAAAAACAGGCAGACCATAGACTTAATGGGTCATTTACACTGTAACGTAGTTAATTAGAACAAACTATTAATAATAAGTGTCGAAGTTCGTTTACGTTGAGACTGCTTAAAAGATGCTTTTTGTCTAATGGATGATTCAGCAAAAAATTATTTTGTCAAAATAACTGAAGCTACGCTATGCATTTACTAAGTAAAAAACAGCCCTGTAGTTTTCATTACGCAGGCAAAAACTCTGGCAAACACTCCGGGAAAATATCTAGTTACGTGAATCGAGGTCAAATCTTTTACCCTACATAGTGGTATAGCCGGCGACTGTTTAGATAATGTTACCCTTAGACAACTTTTTAAAATAATTATTTTATATTCTGTTGACAACAAAGCCTTTACTAAAGACTGATAGATAAGTCTTTTTAACGTTTAAAACTATTTTATCAACTTTTTGTCGTTATACATTGATGGTGTACAAGTTTCTAGTAGGCCGCTACAACCGACTTTTACAGGAAACACACCTATATACCTGGAAGCATTTCATACTTTATTTTCGATCACCAGAATCTACTGCATAAATGAGGAAAATAGTGTCTACAGGAAAGATTATCCCAACTGATATTGTGTTCAACATATACATAGATATACACATAAACGTAAAAACATACCGGAAACAGACTAAAACCGTAAAGTAGTTGTAGATTTCAATTCATAAAAACTCACACATCTGTTATCATTGACTCGCCACAACTGCGTAGAGCTCTTTGCAATATACCTGCAAAGACGACCAGTTTATTTTCCGTGGATCAGTTACTTTTCGTTTGCGCAAGTCCATGTGCTCTCATAATCAACACCGATAAAAGTTGTAAACCAGGCATTGGGTAGGCTATATATGTTGATATAAAAGATCATACAATGTTCTTTGACAGCTATGTCTGCCTTCCGTAGTATCACATGACATCGATAGATTTAGAAGTACTTGTGTTACTAATCACATGAATATACAACAGCTCCAAAATATTAATTCCAGCGTTTGCGGAAATCACTGTATTGATTTTCTATTTTTTATGAGCAACGACTATTCCTTAGGCATGCTTCGTCAATTTTTTTCATCAGATACTCTCACCAAGGACTAAATAGCTGTAAACTTTTTTAATCCTATAACAAGACGTAAGAACTCTAGAAATAATTGCATTATGAGCAACATATGTACTTAAACTAACAAGCCTAAGTGTAACCATAGAATAGCTCATTTTTTAATCATATGTGCACTCATATGTCAACTTTAAGTGTGTGTTTTTTAACAATATATGTATTTAACAAATTTTAAATTGTTTTAATTTAAATAACCTTTTCCTGTACTAAGCAATCAATCTTTTACACTTTCAAGTTTTAAGATATTGGCTCGCTGGTCACGTGACGTCTGAAAAAAAAATTCTTACCAGCCAAGCAATGTCAGTAATTATATTTAATTTAAGCACGAAATTCAGTGTGATCTTTTAGAAATTCTAAGAGTTATTAGGTTATTGATTCGAATTCCCTGCCTCTTCCATAACGTGACGTCTGTAAAAAACCAGTCCCAGACCACGCATCTGGTGCTAGCCGTATGACATATATTTTTGAAACAGCTTGGGAACAGCTTTTCCTTACTACTAGCATTAGATTCAAAGAAAAGTTAGTGCTAGTATGTTTGGTGATTGCAACATAAGGGATGTTAATCTTTCTTTGAATCCGCAACATTATTCCTACTATGGTTCCAATCTTAGTATAGCAAAGTATAAATTCGCATTGCTTTATGACATGTATGTCAATATTTAGAGCTAGTATTGTGATAAAGATGATCTTCAACTGTAAGGCAAAGTCTAATTCCTATCTCATATACTTTTTATTGTCATTAATAATTATAAGCAAAATGAGTTGATTAAAAATCCTTTAGTTAAAGTACGTTTGTAATATGCATATCACAATAACTTTTTTATTAACACATTTGTCTACTGCCTAATTCTGCTAGATCACATTGTTCTATACAGTCCAATGAGGACATATGTCAAGAATCTCATACTAAGTAGTGGCAGAGATGAGTAAAGAGATTGCTAACGCCAATGCTGCGATGTAAAACGACTTTTTGACAACTGATTGGAGCACCCCACCGCAGCCAGCCGTCGAACCGGGCGCACATCTTATTACTCGTATCGGACAGCGTGCGCCTACGAGAAGAGAAGTGGATTCACGTGGAAATGGTCATATAGGCGCATATTTTGGAGAGACATGGAAGGGGTATACCGAATGTGTGTCTACCAGGAGAGGAGTCAAAATGTTGATTATAGCTATATATCTGAGCTCATAGCCAAAGCAAGTGAAGACACGAGTTTTTCTCTTTTGACTGCAACCGAGTACATCATACATATATTAAACTAATTTTTGCTCCTGATCTTTTTTCTTTTTCACCTACTTTTAATACTTATTTAAAAATTCTGTATTATTTTGAAAAAATATTCAGCAATTTTTTCAAAATGGCAGTTAGGTTATAATCACTAATTTATTATTTTTCCTCATAAATGTTACGAATTGTAGGACAAGCTTTAAAGGTTATTAATGAATACAAGTGGCTTTCAGATAACTGGGGACCGAAGTTTCGGTAGCTAAGTTGCTTGATGCTTATGCCGCCGCTCGAATTGTTTTGCTATCATAGGATCGATTCTAACTTTTTGCAGTTTTTTTTTTTTTGTTTAAGCCAGTTCATCATTATGGCTAAATCTTTTATATTCACGTGTTATTTAAGTTTATAAATAATGTTACCATTTTTTTATTTTTAGTTTCGTTGAAATAAATATTTCTTTTATACCTAATTTATTAAATAATTTAGTCAGTTGATACTTATCGTTGGCAAGGCCATTTCGCACTTTCATCATAATAAAATAATTTTCTTAAGATGTAAGTATAATTGATACATTTTAAAACTCACAAAAAATTATAAACATCTAATATATTAAGAGAGAAAATATCTGTAGGTACAAGAAAACTTCTACAAAACTGCCTGAACATTTTGATTTGCGTCTTTTGTTGTACAATGTAAAAAAATCACATAAGCACCCATCTACTGCAATTACTACAGGTTGAAATTTTATTCGGTAAAAACATGCAATTAACAAATGACAGAACAAATCCAAAGGCACAAAAAAACTCACTTTAATCACAATAGCATTAAATTTAATTATCACCAGCAAAATTTTTACGTTCTTTACAATTAACACTTTGTTGTATTAACTACTTGTTATTTAAATAATTAATTTATAGCAAGTGTGTATGTGTTTTTTAAGGAAATGATTAAGCTGCTTCGATCGATGATATTTTATATGCATAATTTTGATGGTCATAATCAAATTTGATGCTATTGTAGTAAAATTAAGTTTTCTTGTGCCTTCAGATTTGTTCTCTAATTTTTTAACTGCATATTTTTACCGATAAAAATTTCAATCTGCAGTAATTGCAGTAGATGTGCGCAGATATGATTTCTTACATTTTTCAACAAAAGATGCAAATCAAAATGTTTAGGCAGTTTTGTATAAGTTTTTTTGTGCCTTTAAATTTTTTCTCTCTTAATATATTAGATNGAAAGAAATTTAGCCTGAATGATGAACTACATTAAAAAAAAAATCTACAGAAAGTTGGAATCGATCCCGTGATAGCAAAACAATTCGAGCGGTGGCATAAGCATCAAGCAACTTAGCTACCGAAACTTCGGTCCTTCGAGTTAACGAACTGTTTTTCCAAACGACAGAGTACGCGCTCACATATCTCTCTTGAAAATGCTCAAACATAAAAAAAAAAAAAAAACTGCAAAAAGTTAAAATTGATCCTGTGATAGCAAAACAATTCGAGCGGCAGCATAAGCATCAAGCAACTTAGCTACCGAAACTTCGGTCCCTAGTTATCTGAAAGCCACTTGTATTCATTAATAACCTTTAAAGCTTGTCCTACAGTTCGTAACAGTTATGAGGAAAAATAATAAATTAGTGATTATAACCTAACTGCCATTTTGAAAAAATTGCTGAATATTTTTTTAAAACAATGCTGAATTTCAAAATAAGTATTAAAAGTAGGTGAAAAAGAAAAAAAAACAGGAGCAAAAATTAGTTTAATATATATACGATATACTTGGTTGCAGTCAAAAGAGAAATACTCGTGTCGTCGCTTGCTTTGTCTGTGCACTCAGATATATAGCTATAATCAACATTTTCACTCCTCTCCTTGTAGACACACATTTGGTATACCCCTTTCACGTCTTTCCAAAATATGCGCCTATATGACCATTTCCTCGTGAATCGACTCCTCTTCTCGTAGGCGCACGATGTCTGATACGAGTAGTAAGATGAGCGCCCGGTTCGACGGCTGGCCGTGGTGGGGCGCTCTGATTAGTGCTAAAAAGTCGTCTCGCATCGTAGCATTGGCGTTAGCAATCTCTCTACTTATCTCTGGTATTGACGAAGGTAAATGGTGGTACTAGGAATAATACTATAAGGGCTTATTCCTAGCTCTCTTAGTACAATACGTCTTTTAATTGTTATGGACCACTTTTAGACCAGCAGCATCAGCAGCATGATATGAGCAGATGAGAACAAGAGAACAAGCAAAGTCGAGAAAAGTGCAAAAAATTCAAAAATTTACGTAAGGAAGAGACATTGGTAAGCAAAATACTTAAAATCTAATTTCAAAAAAAATTGTGATATTTTTTTAGAGCAATTTGTAGATCACAACAGCAGATCATCAAAATATAAACCACCTTTGATTGATTTTGAAGACTTACAACTAAGATTAACGCATAATTTTGCTAACATTATTTATCTTTCTGTTTCTAGGGGATGAAAATGGAGTGGAAAAAAAAACGATAGTAAGTACCAAGAGTGTAAAACTTTAGTAACAGGTATATGAAATGTACTGACCAGGAGAAAAAAAAATTTATAAAACAGTAAGCTTATGTTTTGAGAATCAAGTAATACTACCACTTTTCCCCCATGGTAAAACTATAGTATTTTTTTTCAAAATGCCAGTTCTGTGGCAACGACTTATAGAAGAAGCTAGAAGAGAAAACTTACGTTCGTAACCATGTTTTTATATAGGAAGAGTCAGATAGTTTTTCATACTATGCTAAGGAATAATTTTTTTAAAACACCTACACAATGCTAGAAAAATGCACGTATTCGGCTCATTTACGAAGCAATCGTTAGAAAGATTTAAATATGTTGTTTATAATATTGCTAATGTGGGTTACTTTTTAACTAACAAAATAAAACCAGACCCTGATTGCCCGCATTTCAATGGAGCTTACGAAGATAAATGTATATTCCTCAATGTTACTCTACACAAAAAGTTTCTCCTAGATCTGTCCGAGTTTATGGAATAGGTGTGAATAGTGCTTTTAGTGCTCGATCATTTTTAAGGTCATTGTATACCGTATCAACTTGATGTTGCAGTTAATAAAAGAACTAAATTTATTATGTTTTTTTTCGCCATGCTTTTTTTCTAGATGTATACACCAAAAGGCTCACATTGTGTAGGACAGTGCAGTCAACACCTTAATACCTTGTGCGCATTTGCTTCGTAAGATGGCGTGTACTGTACAGTATTTTTATGTGTAGGCATGTCTACCTTATATGTATACTACACAGTCTGTAGAGCTGCACTCACACGCTCTTTTGACCTGCATGCACGGAATTTCAGGGTGTAACGAGAAGTAGTCGTTCTTACGTTTAGCATATATATGTATAATAAATATAATGACTTTCAGATCTGTGTATGGTAATTAAGTAACTTAGTACTGTTATTGATACTTATTTTTTTTAAATACAAATGAAAAGTAAAAAATACTATCGATAGTAAATATACAATCAGTAAGAAAATCACAGTACGTGTCTACTTATAAGATATGAACCATCATCTTTTTTTTAAATAAGGGATAAAGTAACAGTAATTGAAGAATCGTAATGTATGTATTGACACTTTTCTTTTTCGAAGCAACAGAATCTGCTAAAAAATGCTAATAAAATCCAATTTATTCTTCTAATTCCAATCTACGTATTTTTTATATAATTAAATTTATTATTAGTAATTTTACTCAATTCAGTCCTGTTACTCGCTAAAGGAAACAAAATATTAACTTCAGAACCAGCTATAGCTAAGCCTTTGAATACACGCATTTTATTATATTTTTCAAAAGGCTGCAACCTTAAACTAAGTTGCATTCGAATTCTAACAGTCTTTATGATGATGGTTTATATGTTATAAGCAGACACGAATTGTGATTTTTTACTGATTGTATATTTACTATCAACAGTATTTTTGACTTTTCATTTGTATTTAATAAAACAATTATCAATAACAGTTCTGAGTTACCTAGTTATCATACAATGATCTGAAAGTCATCGTATTTATTTTACGTACATATGCTCAACGCAAGGACGACTACTTCTCCTTACACCCGAAAATGCCGTGCACACAGGTCAAAAAAGCGTGTGAGTGCAGCTCTACAGACTACGTACTACACACAGAATGTAGACATGCCTACACGTAAAAATACCGTACAGTACACGCCATCTTACGAGGCAAATGCGCACAAGGTATTAAGGTGTCGACTGCACTGTCTTACACAGTGCGAATCTTTTTGCGTGTAAGACTAAATGGTTGTATTTTACATGTACGAATGTGCGGTTGGTATTCTTATCAAACGTGCTGCTAAATTAACATAATTGATGTATAAAATTTCGTTAAACCTTTTTTTAGGTATATATGTAGAGATCTAAAGGTCATCTACAAGAGAGACCAAAAAGTGTTTTATCCCGAAAGCATGGCAGAACTTATCAGTAATACTGATGAAGTACTCCCTGCCTTAGACACGAGAGAGGTGGGGGCTTAGACTGACTCAATCGCGCTTATATAGTAATCGAGCGAGTATTCAGCCACTTGATGGAAGAGAATTATTAGGTGCTTGGCCACCTAGCAAATAGAGCCTGAAGAACGAGAGATGTGAGACGCCACATATACAGCAATAAAGACATTTTTAAGTCATTCTTGAGCCGTTTTGACGATTACTTTAAAACATGTTTAAGTCATTTTTGAATTATCTTTTGGTAACTTTTAGGACAACGTTAAATTAAGCTCAAGTCATCTTTCACTTATTTTTATGACATTTTGTGTAGCACTCTTTGTTGATAGAACGTCTTCTAGACGAAAAGTAAACATACTTATTAACTTCTTAGTAGCGCAGTTCGTAACGTACCTGACTTCTTCTTTTTAAATTTATAACACTGAAGAATGACTGCTAAGGTGCTCAGCACTGACTTTTCTACTCGTATGACTTAGCTAAAAGTAATGTGCGCATGCGAGTAAAAAAGATGAGGATAACCATAACCTCTATATAAAGAAGCTGTAAGCCACAGAGTGCTTATTCATAAAAAAAACATTAAACTGGAAGCATCTTCTGAAGGGAGAGGGGCAGGGAAATTTCATAAAGATCATCTTTTGTGCATGTGTAGTAAAGCTTGCTGTCTTTTCTGCTGCCAATGTGCTTTTAACTAAATCCAAGCGAAGAACATCTGCTTGGACGCTAAGCACTTCCTCTCATTCTCGTAAGAGTAATGCACACATGTGTATATAGGTAAAAAGGTAAGGATTTTACAGTGTATATAATGCACATTCGTAAGTCAATGCTACTGATAGTAGGGCAGATCTGCGTTACTATTTAAGGCTTTATGAAACTTTAAACATTAAAAAGTTTAAATATTTATTAATAACATACTACTACAGTATTTATCTTTAAATATAAGTAATTGAAATAGTTTTGATATTTTTTTCTTCTTTATGTTTTTTTTGTATATATAATTCAACTCAATGTCATTGTGACTAGCTGCCCACTCGTCTCTTCTTTACCGGAGACTCACTCAATAAAACACCGTTGAGTGTTGACAGGCGATATAAAATGGTTTTAAATAATAATTTCTCATCTATTCGAAACGCTTCTCAAAAAAAAACTTTCCTCATTTAAAACAAATTTTTTTGAAATCCCCACAGCTTATGTTATTAAATAATAAGCTGTAGAAAGTTTTTAAAAATTATGCTGAAAATTACCGTACGCTTCCTGAGCCATAAGATAATTGTCAGCATGAAAGAGACATTGATTTGCAGTTTTTTTTATATGATCTACGCAAAAGGGCTATTATTAGAGAAACATATGACTGAAAAATTATTTTTCTTATCTCACAACTTTATTACTAGAGCACTTAAGTCCTGGAGCTTAATCCCTACATTTTTTATGGCAACAAAAATACAAAAAATATTCTTTTCAATTAAAGATCAAAAATATTTAAGAAATTACTGAGAGAGTTAAAATGAAAAGCTAATCCCTTAATAAATTCCTTATTCATTGGTTTTCATGCTGTTGCTTGAATCTTCATTAATATTCCTGGTTTGTTTCTTAACGCCTAAAATTGTATACATTAGATGCATGGAAGGTTTTCCTTCTAATTTACCCTCTGGCGACTTTTGGCATGGTTAAGATTTTGGTGAGTCCTAAAATCGCGTTAAGTCAACTTGATTAAGATTTAAAATAATTGTTGGCAAGGTAGTTCGACATGTGATGGCTTTTAAAAGAAAAAGTAAGCTTTTTTAGTAAGCTCTTAGTTGACTAAGGTTACCAAACAACAGGACTGCCTCTTTATTTCAGGGTGCTCTTCTCTGGTCTGTTACTACAGCACCAGACTGATCTAAAGAGAAACTACAATGACTAAAGCGTTGAAACTAGTTGTAGATCTATTTTCCAACGTTTCCTGGTACAACACCGAAGACATTGGTGTCTAAAGGATCTCCTTTTTTTGCAGACTCAGTTATTTAGACAATCAAAGGTGGGAAGATTGGTTCGTGATGCTTGCCCCTTGATGATTGTTCCGTTGGCTTAATTTTGTTTTTTTTCATAGCTGTTAGATTCGCCCAGCGCAGACGTCTAAGAGAATTGGTGATTTCTGGTTGAATACCTAAAGTCCAGAAAGTATTACAAAGTTTTTGATCAACGAGATTCCCTGTCTTGCGATGAATATCTCCACTCCAGACTCTGCCAGTGACTGACTGACTTAGTTTAATAGTGGCTGGCCTTATATAATCTTTTATTCAAAAAGTAAGAAGCTAGAGTATTTTTACAAAAACTTAAGTTCATAAATTGCTATTGTTATTGATTTTTTTGGGATTATAACTATACTAAAACTATTTAGAAAGTGTAAAAAGTACGTATGCTAAATTGTTAGCAAGAGTGGTTAAGTAGTTTTTACGGTAAGTGATAACAATAGTTTTAGCAACAGTGGTTCACATATTAGTAAGAGTATTACTAGTTTTTTTTTAGCTCAGCTAAGCAGGGTCCGCAAAACAGGCGAAGAGATAAAAGGGGTAAAAGGTAGTAAGGATGTTGCCAAAAACTTTTGTAAGATTTCAAATCTTCATTCGATAAGAGTTCTGAAAGCTTACCTACTTTCTTTAATAAATTATTTTTTAGATACCTTTTTTCCTCGAGTATTTGCTTTATTATTTGGTATTTTCACTTTTCTATAAAGGCTTAACACTAAGAATATCATTAAAAAAGCGAAGTGTAGTCTTAGATTTTTTTTTTAATGCCTTAATACTTTTTTCAAAGTTAATTTTCCTTTTTGTCTTGTATCGTCCTTCTTGAAAAACACCCTTTCTATGTTGTCAAGGTGCATTATTCCTAATTTCATTCTACATTGAAGTTGTACTTTGTATAAGTGTCACACATTGTTGCGTGAAATAAAAAAAAAATTGACAAAGATAGTTGAGATTAGTAATATATGTTTCCTGCTTTGTGTCAATTGTTGTGGCTTAGTAAAATAATTTGGATCTGAAAAAAAAGTTTTGTTAAATGAAGAACGGATAGATTGTTTAAAAATTAGGAAATTTTTTCTAAAATTTTTAACTTTTTAGCTTATTATGTTTCATTTACTGTCCTTATTTTTAATGATATCTTTTTATCTAAAAAATCTTTCACTTTCTCCTAAATATTTTGAAAAACCAAAAGATTTATTACAATTCATTTTCTATTTCTTTGTCTTAATTAATCAGTAAATCGTTTTATACTATTCTTTTTATTTTTATTCCTAATTACAAATCAGATTGCTGTTTGTAAACGATTGTAAAAGTTTTTAAAAATGTCTTTAATATCTTTTTCTAATTAGTTTACGTGGGCTACACTGTACTCGCTTTATTATTTTAGTAAATTTGCAACGTACCACACAATTTCTATTACTAGTTTGGTAGTTAAATTTTGTAGACTTTCTTAAGAATATGTTAAAACAAAAATTATGCTTAACTACACCCACAAGTCCTGTCTGATATTTTTATATTTTACTATTAAGAGTTGTTTGATGATTTAATAGAAACCCTTAACTTTAAATGATATTCATCATTTTCGATACAAAAAAAAATAAAAACCTGTAGACAGTGTGTGCTTAGGTACCCAAGTGTTAAGTTATACTACTATATAATTGTATAAAATACACTATGACAATAAAAATACCTTCTATGAAGCAATATTGTGCACAAAGGTAGCACAATTATCGTAAGATTAAGTTTACATGCATGAATTAAGTATGGTCTTAAGAAACATTAGATGCAGTAATCCAACTTTCAATGTCGAGACCGTTCGTAACAGAAGTGCTTAGGGCCTTGGCTAGTGTTCAATAGGACAGTGGCTCACCTTTCTTTTTAAACTGTGTATAATTTTTTTTTCTTTATAAATTAGTCAAGAAAAAAGAACAGTCCAGAAAACCTAAAATATGTGGTGTGGTGGCATTATGTGCTGTAGAGGGCACTGGAAGCACGTCACAGTGCGTCAGAGAGAAGGGGGAAAATCAAGCAAAATCTGGTTTCATCAAACTCTTTTTTAATGCCAATAAATCTAAAATTGTTAGTTTACCCTCACGCACAATGCGCCTATGAAAGCATATCTAAAAAAATTGTTTCTATGTATTTTTGATATATTTGCCATGATTTCTGGGTACTTAGTTAATTTTATTATGGCTGTAAGGGCCTCCTATGTTAGACAATCTTATTCATTAGACAGGCTAGAAATTTTACAAAAATTATACCAATTTCATCTAATTCAGTGTAACAATCATGTTCGAGCTTTCTATGTCGTCTTCTAAATCGTCTTACAATAAGTCTTGAAAACAGTAGATCCAGGAATTTTGAAAGAAGCTTCTTGACTTCGTGCAAAGTAAAAGTTAGCTACTGGGCAGCGTCAGAGCAAGTGAAACATTATTTGGCTACTGTAGTTGTCTTTCATGAATTGTTTTCTTTACGTTGTTATAGAGAAATGGCATCGCCGTGCTATCAAAATAAATAAAACTGTGAACGGTTAGCTAGGTGCTTTACTTTTTATAACACAAATGCGCCATAACTCTATTATTCGAAAAATATTGTACATTTCAACGTTGAGTGTCATGGTCCTAACTTGTACGCCATCTTGACATAACAGAGTGTTGTGTGCTTAGGTCTTCTCAGCCATTTTGATTTCTTATTATCTAGTTCTTTGTGACGGTCTCTACATAAAGATGACCATCGTATTCAATGTGTCACACTAGAACTACGAAGAATGTGCATTGAACCAGTTTATGCTTACTAGTCCTAACCTGCTCAAAGACCTAAGATTAGTCTTAATGGGCTGGAGATTTATCAAGTTTGCTAGAACAAGTGACATCGTGAAGATGTTCAGATAATTTTTCGTGATCCCAAGTGACCAGTACTGACAACATATTGTCTGGCATGAAAGTTCAGATACACATGTTATTTAAAATCGATTATACACAGTCATTTATGAAACGATGTCAGCTTCCGTCTTGGCCAACACTTGTGTGCTCTAGCTGGTTGGCAAAAAAACAGGAGCATCATACTTAAAGAGCGCTAACCATTAAGTTTAATTATTACACCAATAACTTTTTTCTTGGAACTGACCCAAGCACCATTTTTGTTGGAAGGCCACTTTACTTATACAGATTTAATCCAGTAGTAGGATGTCATAGGTAACGTAAGCATTCAACCGTAACCATGTAAGAAGTCGCTTCGATTTCTTATCAGCAGCGACTGTTAAATTGTCGCTACCTTTGTTGCCACTTGATTTGTATCTGTCAGGTAAGCTAAGCTGCTGCTTAAGAACTTATGGTTTCAAGGAGTAGACTAAGATCAACCTCTCTTAGCATTCATGAAGCGAGAGCTAAAATGACTGTGCCTGATCCTGCCATAAATTCGCTCAATTTCGGTACTGACATAATTATATTTGTATTTTGATACCTAATCTAAGTTCCACAGCTTTTGAGACACTTTAAAGAAAGCTTACGTAGATCTTGCATAAATTGTTTCTCAAGTGGAAGATAAGAGCTGCTTATAGCTGCTCAATAATAAAACTAAAGTCGATTTAAACTATGAATCAAACTAGCCTTAATTTGAGCTCTGTTGAGCTATGTGTATAAATTAAATTAACTTGCACAGTTAATCTTATTCGTAGAAGATAACATCGTAATAGTGGCAAGGGCCCTGCATTGCAGGTCAGACTCTCAGATAGTGTGGGAGTGGTTGAAATACACGCTCTCGCTAAAGGCCGTCTGCAGACATGTGCTAATTAAACAAATCACTTAGGTTCCAAGACGGCCCAGCTTTTAACATCTATACTTTGGTGGCATGGACCAAGCTGGCTTCTCCACTCAAACTAGTATTACCCTGAACCTCTTATGTAGGAGAAGAAACGTCAATATTTTCACGCTGCATACGTTACGTCTGTACGGAATCAAGATAAATGCTAGCTGCAGATCAAAAAGCTCTTATTGCTATACATGGTAATACGTATTCTGACTTGCGCAGCTCATCTAAGGACCAACGCTCAATGCCTTACTAAAGAGAGGGCTTGGTTGGTTGTCAGCCTTAGAGAAAGTTGTTGATCACATTTTCCTGTAGCCTTTCAAATAGTTAAAAAACAGTCAAAGCAAAGACACAAACTTTGCTTAAGAACAAGCCAATTAGCTTCTCAAGTAGCCTGCACAGACTTGCTAAGGCTGAGAGACACTTTGAGTAAAAACAAGAAAGATCCAACACCACTGGATTTTAGACACTTTCTTTTCGGATCACCAATAGTGGCTCCTTTATATCCTGATAGAAAAAAGCAAAACTACAATCAATACACTAAATGAAAACTTGTGCAGCGTTTCAGAGACAAAGACTTGAGACGTTGGAGTCAGGAATACCTCACCTGTTTGCTACAGATGACTGTTGAAAGCCAAGACCGAATCTCAAGATTAATAATGTTTGTTAATAAGTTGTATATTTCAAGATAAGTCAGGAAAAGTTTGTCTCTGCAGAGTAACCCTTTTCGAAACTGTTACGCTCATATGAGAGGGCCCTATCGCCAGAGCAATTGCTTGACTAGTTGCTCATACTTTAGAAGATCTCTTACCAGACGATTCTATCAATACAGGTGGTAGATCATTAAAAACAGAAAAGAATCAAGGATAAAAGAAAAGTATTGATGTTTTTGTATGTATACTTTGCTTAGGATTCGTTAACCATCTTCTGGCTCATATTATTTCAGATACGTGAAATAAGAAGTTCTTGTTTGCCTTTTAAGCAAATACGTAATTTAAATTTTATGTAATAATGTGTTTATTTTTTTACTTTAATAAGGAGTTAGTTCATAGACTTAGTTCAGTAAAATAAAAGTAAACAAAAACGGTATAAGGTTAGCCAGATACTTTGGTTTTTATAATTAAAGTGTGATGTAAGTGTAAACTACAAAAAAGGAAATTTTTTCTTGTGCGTTTTCCCTCTGCTCCTACCAATTTTTGGCTTTCACGTTCATCAGTTGGAATTAAAACGTGACAGCCCAAATACATATAATTGAAAAAATAAATTACACTGAATTAAAAAAGAATCAAAGAATTTTATCATTAAGGTAGTATACATCTGTGAATTTTTACATTATATGCATCTAACACCTTATAATTTAGGTATCCGCTTGAGCTCGTAGGCAGTCAGAGCTGATGTGCACGCTGTAGAGTATGCACGTAACATTCTATGCTAATATCGTAAATTGTTATGTCAATTAGGTTTTCAAATTCTCTTTTACCTTAAGGATTACAAAATTTTTTTTTTAAAAGAGAATTTGAAGTAACTGATGTCTCAGTAGTTGACCACCTTAAGGCTGTTGTATCCCAGTACTTGGCCACGTCTACGTTAAGTATATGCAAAAGCTGGTGGCCAACTATTAAGACACATGCATTGTCTTATAGTTGGCCATCAGATTCATCTGTGTATTTTATACAGTGGCCAAGTATTGGGACTAGTTTTTTGATGGCCAACTACTGGGACATTTACCTTACTTTTGCTTAAGTATTTTTTCTGCTGAAAAAACTACAAAATTGACTGGTATTAGGCCTGCAACTATAATCCCCTATGCAACAAGAGCTTAGCTCTTTTTTTTTGTTTGAGAAATTTTATCCGTCTGAAAAAATACTTCATTTAAATAAATAAAAAAAAGAGGTCCACAGAAAGTAGAAGCCATGAGACAAAACATAGTTATATGGATGAGGTGGTTGACATTTAATCCCAATTTGGCAGTAACTTGCTAGATCCAACATTAAGACGTAATTTAACAAAGCACTTTTACTATTATTATTATTTTAGTTAAGAAATTGGTATTTCTTGCAAGTTCTGTAGCGTTATGCTTACGTCACCTCGTATGTATGACTTGGCGCGTTTCACTTATTACCGCAAGTAACATATATTAGCTTAAGTAAACAGCTTAACATGTGCACATCTGTTGAGCTACACATACTAGTCTTAGTGTGGGTAGTATGACAGCCATTTTTGCTGCTTTGCTAATATTTAAAGTTAGACATTGCCATATTATTGAGCATGCGTACATGTGTGCATTTTTATATGACTGCGAGTGTGCAGCTTTATTATTTTACTCTTAAAAAAAATACTGTTTTAAAAATTTGCCGACATGCATATAAACTAAAGTACGTTGCATTAAGATAAGGTTGTCAAAATGATACAAATAGGAGATATTGTACGGCTTATGATCTAATCTAATGTAGTAAATAATCTAGGTGTCTTCAATTCTTTTTTTTTTTGTTTTCGTTGAACAAATAAACAAGAGCTTCTGTTTTCCTTATGTTGTAATTTACACAGCAACGTTTAATATACATACAAGACATACGTGATATTTAATAGTATATTGACTAGTGGGGCTCAAGCGCTCCACCCGCTAACCTTCTACGACCAGGTCTGAACATTCCTGTGAGTGTCATGACAAATGTTTTAGACATATCGTCAGCATAAATGCAACTATAAATAATGTTCTAAAAGCCCATCGTCAAACGCTCTAAGAAAATGCATAACTGTTCAGGATAAAACAAATTTCAATTTTACATAGTGTCTTATTTTATCTCATTCCAATTGCATTGTAATGTTCAAAGCCTTTTTAAGAAAATATGTATTATTATAATTATAGTTACAATTAGATATCTTGATAGAGTCTAGACTTGTCTATCTAGACTTGTCTACATTACCGTGCAAAATCTGATGATACGGAAATACGCATTTTCTCTTAGTGAAAGGAATTTTAAGCTTTTATTTGCTTGATGGTAACATTTTTCTGCGGAAATTCACTATTATTTGTAATTGTACCCTTATGATTGCTTCTACATTATATTACACGAATTACTCAGACAACTAATATCAATATTCTACCTTTGCTTATTTGCCTTGCAAGGCAGCTTTATTAACATTATTATTTTCTCCACGCACAACTAGCTCTGCACATTTTGTTAACTGTACTTACTAATAAAGTATATTTGCAGTACTTGCGTAACTCATTGCTATGCTGGGGCTTAGACATATTTCTAAACCTATGTATTATTGCTTATAACAATCAAAATTTGCTTTTTGTAGTATTAAACACTTGAGTGTCTCTTATGACCTTACCCATATCCTGATCCATGATTTACTATTCTAGCGTCCCCTTTTTACACACACAGATCACTTTATATTGAACAATAACATTTTTTAGCATTTCAGGCTTTCAGTTTTTATATTGTGGAAATCCAATGTACATATTCTCAAGCTTGTGTCACTTGCTTATAATAATGGCACATTTGGAAAAAAATTCTGACAACATCATTGATCTTTGTAGAGTATAGAAAAACTCTATAAGAATGCTCAAATTAAATTGCAAGCATTTTTTTAAGCCTTTACCCTTAAAAAATTAAATTCTTAGGATTTTGATCCCAAACCTTAAACAGCATCTTAGTTTTGGATATGATTTCTCTTAGTTCTCTGGGGTGCATAAGAATATTAATAATGTTAGTAACTGTGAAACTCCTTGTCCCAAAAAAACTGAAATCTCTGGATTCTTCTTCCGTACGTCACACAGTGGGGGATAAAGCACTTTTTTTTTCTATAAATAAAATAAAACTTATAGTGTTAAAAAAAAGTATATATATGCAAGTATAGTAGAGGTGAGATCTCGAACGTCTTTTTACGTTTAATAAAGAAATATCGACATTTTTTCGATTCATAATACATTCGCCGGGACTCGTCGCTATACTGCAGAGCTTCCCGGACCAATGGTGAAAAGTAGCCCGCAGGCCTAAACGAAAAATTTATTATAACTCTTTCAATATTGAGAAAAAAAATTTTTATTATTATTAATTATTATTCTTAGCTGTGTATACGCATATATATAGTTAAAGAAGAAATTATGTGAGAGGCAGTTGATGAAAATTAATACATGTACCTACCGATGTTGTAATAAGAAAGTAAGACAAAAAACTACATTTTATTACGATTCGTTCTTCTCCTTTGTTTGTTAGATACGCGGTCCTGGCAAACTTTTGGGCCATAAGAAAAAAGAAAAAAAAAAAAAAATTGACCTACACAAAACAGCCGAATGGCACTAAAGGATGTAACCAATAAAAATGAACGAAAAGCACGCCTTCTTTCTGCTGATATTATTGCGTGTTGATAAACGAAAAATACAACGTTTTAAGCACACAGTGTGTCAAATGCATGATCGTACTCTAAGAAGCAAAGAGAAAAATGGAAATAAAAGGACTTGCCAAATTTTTCGTCATTTTCCTTTTATCGAAAAATTTAATTTTTTCGTAATTTATGATAACGATAAAATCAAAGTAAATAATGCTGAGTAGCTAAAAAATAGTGTAGTTGACAAAATTATGCGCATGACAAAAAAAAATTTTTTTTCAATAAGAGGAGTCTGGTTTTTAAATAAGCGAAATCATTACTACAAAAATATTACGCTTGCAAAATATTCTCTGTTAAAAAAATGAAAATANTTTTTCCATAAATAAAATAACTCTATTTCTACTTAACCGATTTGAGCAAATTTTTTTTTTAAATAAAGATAAGAGCATACGGATGACTGAAAAATTAGTCCAAACTGTAAATGGCGCTGCTAGAATTTATTAAAAATGGCTGAATCGACAAAAGTTAAGAAAACTTTAATAACAGTTGTAGTGTAAACACTTTGGACACAGTTATTCTCACCAACATGAGTAAGAAACTATCAGCTATATCGACACGTAAAAATACAATGCATTGTGAGTCCACATGATATTAGTAAATTCAGTATGGCCGTCAATAAACGGTAAAAAAGGTAATTAAAAGGTCCTTTTTTTTCCTTAAATAAAACAACTCCAGTTCTACCCAACCAATATCGACAATTTTTTTTTAAATAAAGGTAAGAGCATACGAATCACTGAAAAATTACTCCGAACTGTGGATGGTGCTGATAGAATTCACAAAAAATGGCTCAATTGACTGAAATTCAAAATACTTGCGTAATAATTAAAGTGTAAACACTTTTGACGGACTTATTTTTACATGAATGGAATAACAATAATTCATTGAATTGCTCCGTAATCATAAAGAGCATCATAATTCCATGTGACAATAGTAAATTTAATATGTCTGCCAAAAAGTCTGAAAAAAGCCAGACTAGAAGATACGTTAAAGCGAGCTATATACATGAGTGATTCAAAGTTTTCGATGGTATTCCGAGAAAAGTGGCTACAGTAACACAAGTGTATGGATCTCTTGGAAGAGGCAAAAAAATATCTTCAACTGGGGTAAGTTGATTACTATTATGAATATAAATTTGCTTATGGAAAGCGGTTTTATTTCATTTTTAATTAGATTCCTTAATTATTATTAAAATGGTTTTTCAAAGTCAGATTACGATGACAGAGTAATAATACACACAAAGTTATAACTATGTATCAATCAAATTTATTTTGCCACACATTAAATTAATTATATAGAAAAAACATATAATAGAGGGGCAGTCTTACATTTTATTTTGTAATGCTGAAATTAATCTGAAACTACTTCGTAAATAGTACAATTATCGTTAATTAAATTTCTCGAGAAACTTTCAAAAGTTACCTTACGCTCCTGTATTTAGCTTATTTCAAAAAATATCTGTGAAAGCTTGCATCACTCTACTTATATTTTTCCCCTTAAAGTATCTTAGTTATTTGATAAAAGCATAACAGATACCTTGTGTTACTTACGTTAATCGGTTTTACATTAAAATCACAAAGCAGTTAAATAAAAAAAGAGAGAGATGGTTTGCTTTATGTTTGTGCAAAATGAACTTGTAAAGATAAAAATTTTAAGAAGTTTGAGCTACTCTGCTAAAATTCTTTTTGATCCACTTTTTTTTTACCGCTGTTTTTGATAATTAAAATTTTTTTTTTTTACAAAACAAAACGTACTTAAAAAAATCGATAGAACTTATTAAAGCATAATTATATTCTTTTAGAGAAACTGAAAAACTCAATGAAGATAACGAAGATATATTAGATGACAAAATTGATAATATTAATGATACAGATGATTTTGAAACAGAAGAGAGATTTAATTTATCACGCAACGATAGTTTTGAAATCAATGATAATGATAATGGTTAATATTGTTGTAAGTTAATCATTGGAAGTATGTAATATAAGGAAATGTATAATAAAAATTCATAATTAAACATTGTTACTTTGTTTTATAATGACTAGGTTGAATTTCAGAAGACTAAATGTTTTACTCAGGATTTGTTGAGCTACTATTTACTTCTCCATGAAAATGTTATATTACATAGTAAATATATGTTTAATTCAAACCACGAATCCTTAAAAAAAGTATAGGGCAGTTATGCTTCTTTACCCTAAGAAATCTGCTTGCTCTGTTGAATATGTAGAAAAAAGCGATTTAACTATCTTCGTAATACCATAAGAGTAACCTCTGATAATAATAATAAACCAAAGAATTAAAAAACTAACATTAACTTTATCATAAGATAGCTTTGTATACATGTCGGAGTTGTCAATTAATTATCATGTCACTCAGGAGTATTATTTAATAAGCAATTCTAGTTTAATACAAATTTTTTATTAACACAATTATATAATGATATCGTTGTATCAGATAAAATAAAAGTTTTAATCAGTTGCCCATAAGAGCATAGGTTACTGTACTATCATTTAAGTTTAGTAATATCAAACGCATCTAAAGATCGCATGCAGCTACATTTTGACTCTTATTAAAATTTATAATACATACAGATAATAATATTATTTAAAGGATAATCTTAAATGTTGTGCAATATTTATAAATGTTTGTCAATTCAGCCATTTTTATAAATTGTAGCAGTGCCATCTACAGTTCAGACTAATTTTTCAGTAATCCGTATGCGCTTACCTTCATTTAAAAAAAAAAATGTTGAAATCGGATGGGTAGAACTGAAGTAGTTTTATTTATCAAAAAAAAAGGACCTTTTAATTACCTTTCTTGCTATGTATTGGCAGCCATATTGAATTGAGTAATATCACATACACTCACAAAGCATTGTATTCTTACGTGGCAATTAAGTTTAACAAATTTTTATTTATTTTGGTGGGAATAACTGTGTCCAAAGTGTTTAAACTTTAATTGTTATTAAATTTTTCTTAATTTTGGTCGATTCAGCCATTTTTCATAAATTCTGGCAGCGCCATCTACAGTTCAAACAAACTTTCCAGTGATTCGTATGCTCTTACCTTTATTTAAGAAAAAAATTTGTTTAAATTGGTTGGGTAGAAATAGAGTTATTTTATCTATGGGAAAAAAGTACCGTTTTATAGACGTTTTTAGTCTTCGTGGTTGCCATATTAAATTTACAAATATCACATGGAATGACAATACTTGTAATAATTACTAGTATTTAGTAAATAATTTTTCATCCATTTGGGTATGAGTAAGTACGTCAAAAGTGCTTACACTTCAATCATCACGCAACTTTTATTCATTTCAGTGAATTCAGCCAATTTTCATGAATGCTCGCAGTACCATCTACAGTTTGGACTAATTTTCTTGTAATCTGTATGCTCTTACAATCATTTAAAAAAAAAAATTGTCGATATCGGTTGGGTAGAGCTGGAGTTGTTTTATTCATGGAAAAAAGGACCTTTTAATTACCTTTTTACCGTTTATTGGCGGCCATACTGAATTTACTAATATCATGTCGACTCACAATGCATTGTATTCTTACGTTTTGATATAGCTGATAGTTTCTTACTCATGTTGGTGAGAATAACTGTGTCCAAAGTGCTTACACTTAAACTGTTTTTGAATTTTTCTTAATTTTTGCCGATTCAGCCATTTTTCATAAATTCTAGCAGCGCCATCTACAGTTCAGACTAATTTCTTAGTGATCCGTATGCTCTTAACTTTTTAAAAAAAAAAAATTTGTTTAAATTGGTTGGATAGAAATAGAGGTATTTTATTTACGGAAAAAAGCGCTTTAGCTCCCACTGTGCGTCGTTAAAAATGCAAATTACATATGTAAAGTATACATTTCTTTTGTTTGAATATATATCTTTTGATATTATACTGTGATTTTTGTGGATTTAGGAGTAAGACACCTACCATACTTTGAATGCTATCACAGGCCCCTAACACTTCCATTATGAACCCCTCCACAGATTAAAGAAAGATTCATTTATTTTCTTTAATAATTGGACCTTGACTAATTATTTATTCCTCCCTTCTAACCCCCTTTAGCCCCATTATGATTTTAAAGCCTCCCTCTCAATCTCCACATCGGTCCCTCTTAAAATAAAGTATAACTCGTTCTATTTCTTTTTTATATTAATAAGGCTGAGATTTCCAACTAACTTTCAGCATCCCCCCAATGGTTTTTAGAAATATATCCAAGAGGTGCCTCACATGATAAGACAAGCAAATTACTACACCACCTATGAGATATTGGCAATGGCGTGTTGATTTTTTTTTTTTTTTTCAATGAAAATATTAAATTTATTATAAAGAAAATATAATTTTATAACATCATCTTGCTCTACTAATTAAATATACAATTAATAAGCCACACAAATATTAAAATCAGTGCTCTTGCCTTCAGCCTTTTTTTCCGCGAAAAGGTAATTTACATAATTTACTAAAAACTACTTCGTTTTTAACAAGCAGCTCATGCACTTAATCAAACTACTGAATTATGAGTCTAAATTTTTCAACTAAGAATCGAATCCCTTATTTATTATCATGATCAATTGAAAAGAATATCTCATTTTTAATTTGCATCATGATAAAGCAAAATACAGTTGATCATGCAAGAATAAATTTGTTTTCTTAAGTACACCAACTTTGTAAACACCTTGGCCTTGAGGCTTATGTTAAATAATCATTGAAAATACTAAAACTAATGAAAACATGTTTTTGCATAGAATGATGGGTAATGAAAATATACTTTCAGTATTCAAAGTTATCTTTGGAATAAAAAATTTTTCTCCGATTTTTTTACCAGTTATATTTTTAGCTCCAACGATAAAATTAAATAATTATTTAGTTTGTAATCTTGTGCTATTATGAACACCGTCAGCAGTACTTAAATTTCTAATCAGCATTAGGATTGCTTCAATTTTTAAATGTAGCTCATAAGCCGGCAAACCTTTACGAAAATTAGTTAAAACTCTTACTTAAAAGTTTATGTAAACATCGTCATCAGACATATCAAATCCTATATAAGTTGCATGATCTATGCTACAGTAGTTTTAACTTTTTGTGGTAAATGATTCAGAATTTTATTGTATGAAATTGGGTAAGCTCAGTATGGGAAGTAATATTAACATTATAGATTTAACAATCCTTGTTTTTAAAGAAAACTGTCAGGAATACATTATCAGTTCTCCACGTATCATAAATTCCAAATAGTTTTTTTTTATGTCTCTGATTTCCAACAGTAATTTAGGAAATTCGGAGTTGTGATGAAAAATGATAAAATTTTATTTTATTATATAAATATATGACCGAAGAAACAATAATTTAAAACTTTTGGATACAATCATATTTCTATAACTGTTTTTCAACACTGGCAGAATTTAATGGAAATCTGTACCTGAAATTATGAGTTATTTTCTTAAGTGTACATCTGTATTACATAAATCTTGCTAAATTCTGTCAATAGCTTCTGATATTTTTTGGGATCATTGAAGCCTTATCTCAAATTATTAAGTCATTTTCTTTTAATTTCTTTTTCTTACTGATTCCGATTAATACCTTAACTTTCAACAATAATAAAACCTCTAGGTACACGGAAAAGTTTATGGCTGGTCATTCCCTTAGTAAGTGAGTTTAAGGCGATATCAGTCCATACTATTCATGGAATTTTTTCATCAAAACAAACAATGAAATTTATTAAATTGTCATATTAAAAGGCCTTACCTAAACCATAAAAACCATCGATTAAGATGATTCTATTTTTCTTTCACACGTCGTTTTGAAATTTCTTATTTGATTTTCATTTAATGAACCATACATGTATTTATGATCAATCAATCGCATTGCTGAAAAATTAGATCCAACAGGAACTTAATTGGTCGTTTAGAATCCTTCTTTTAGGGGTTAGCATGTGGAGCATGCAGGGTGGCAAAGCCCTACTAGTAAATATGTTTATGTGTGTGGGTTGCATTTGCATACTTATAATTGTTTAAATATACAAATGTTTATATATACAATAAACGCATATGTATATTTAAACAATAATAGTTATGTAAATACAACACATAAATTATTACCATTCAGTAAATAAAGATAAAACCTGTATAAGAAAATTAAATGAAAAACAATAACGTAAGTCATTAGAACACAAGGGCACTAAATATCTTTCACCGGTAAAAAAACCAACATAGATTCAACAAAAATTTTTAACAATAAAACAATTCGTACGTTTATTATTTGATTTAATTTTCTTGCACATTTTAGTGTTTAAGTACATATTTTCCTTTTTTAATACAAAACGATGAAAAGAGTACAAATACATAAAGTTCTAAGTTACTAAGAAAAAAGGTGCATGGACTAGACGCGTGGGGTGAGGAAACGCGAAAATGCCTGAATACAGGCATTGGTTTTGGCGGCTTGCCACAGGAAGAGGGAAAAGCAGAGAAAGGCTAGAAAGAAAAGACGGGAGTGGCATTCAGAGGAAGAGTTCCTCATGAACCAGACCTAATCGGTCGAGCGGTTGAAGGGTGCTCAGCAACCGCTGACTTTCTTCTCTTGGTCCTTTCCAGGGACAAGACCTTCTTTATCCCAAGCCCCTCACCTCTGCCTGTTTTCTTTTCCCGGTCTGTGTGAGTAAAAGGGGGCTATTTAATAGGCAATTGAAAGGAGTTCGCGAGTTATCATTACGATAATTCCTCGCCGCTGAAGCAATAAGTCCCTTGCTGACTAACTAGCCTACCTCCTTCTTTTTTAAGTTCATTTTGTCTGTTGTTTTTATATACCGTGCTACCGTGTTGTCTAGCCGATATATCCCGTTGATTCTGCGAGGAGCCCACGATTGTACTCCTTATGTTTTTATTATATTATATCCAAGATATTATTGAGTCCAATAGAGTATAGAGTGCAAGGGATTTTGATTATTAATTACAACTATCATTTTGCGTTGAATGGTGATTAACCCAAAAATAAAAACGAAAGTCTGAAGTGCGTCATTGAACTAATTAAAATTATGATTTATTGATATTAGAGCCACGTCAATCGTGAATATTGTTTAAGACTCATATAAAAAAGGCGTTTTCTCGTTAGTCAAATATTATATCATTGTTATAGGAGAAGTAGCGTTAATTTACTACGAAGAGAGTTTATTTAAGAAGTTATATAATCGTAAGATACTAAATAGTGAAATGTGCTAATCAAGAAAAGCATACTATTTAGTTTATTTTAAATCCACGATTAATTGGGGTTGAATGGTGCTAAATAACTGCGTTATGTTTTATTGTGTTTTCATTTCCTTTTTCATTAAATAGATAAATTAGTCATTGCGTCGAGACCAAAGTTTGTAACTATTTTATAAGACAAGAGCTTTGAATATATTTTGGAATTGAATTATAGTCATTCATATTTTTGTTATTTAAATACATTGTGCTCCTGGTTCCATCGTATCCCGTATCCCATATAAAGAAAAAACCCCGCAAAGGATACAGCCTTAACATCAGCAAAATTTATAACAACCAAGTAAAAAATAAGTAAAACACCTGCCTAAGTTAATGGTAAAATGTTTTTTTTTAATTTTTTAATTTTCAATTAAAAACTAGATCTATGATACGTAGGTCCGAAAAATAGCTAAACAAGACAATTTTAATAATTAGATAAAATATAAGAAAATTATAACAATAACAAATGATATGTATTAATATTAGTAATCGTACTATGCACAACAATGCAGTGTCTACATTTGGCATTACACTTTACACTACTTTTTAGCAACAACGTTATCAATATGCAATGGCAATAATGTGAAAATGTGGCAGAGCAGATTGAGTTAAGACAGTTGCTTATATACCAAAATGAAAAAAAAGGTAAAGCTTCTTTTAAAACATTTTTAAAAGGTACAATTTCACTGTATTACAAACACATCAATGAATAAGACTAAAAGAACGAAACGACAGCCAAAAGAATCTAAGCAGCATTTTCAAGATTTAGAAAACCAGCTAAAAAGACAAGTCAAGTAGTTAAAACTTGAAATGAAACAATAGTAAAATTCAAAAGCGAACTTGATATGCTGCAGAAAAATTGTGATGATTTTCAGGTTTAGCTTAACGATGTACGGCAGAAAACGAAGGACACACTATGCAATTAACAGGAGATTCATAACAGAATAGTCCAGAGGTAGAGGTTAACTCTTTCTGATGTTCACGAGATGATTGTGGGTTTACAGACTTAGTGAAATACAACTTTAACTGAATGGGACTTCCCCTTGATCAAAAGACAGTTTTGACAGGAAAAAGGCACGACCTCTCAGGTTTAAAAGTCCATGCCACAAACCACATAAGAACTGCTAAAATTATCTTTTACAACCACAACAGACATCAAAGACAACTCAACCCCTACCGCCACAACATGCATTTTTCGGTCAATCTCTTTCAAATGGCTTAGTGACAGGCTCATCTCCACCTTTTAAAGTTTAGGTGTACAATTATAACGGTAGTAATTCGTTTAAAAATTCCTGTAAACAGTATTGTCTGATAGCCAAGTAAAATGGTTAGAATGATAACAGAAAAAAGGTTGCTTCAACTTTTTGGTGACGTGGAAAGGTGAGATTGGTGTTTTATAATTTTTGAGAGTCAGAGGAACTATTGGATTTGGCTTAAGAAGTTAAGGCTCGTTCTGGGAAAAAATATTAAACACTGACGTGTTATTCTCAGCTACAGAATAAGAAACAGAAGTTCAATAAAGATTTTTAATTTTAGTTGCTAATTTAAAAAAGCTTGTTTCCGTTCACTACGAAAGATAAAACTGCTCCTTTACAGTGTGTTATTGGAATTGCTAATAACACTGTAAGGAAAGTGATTTTATTAAAAAAAATTAAATTTTTTAAGAGTTGCTCTTCAACGGGCATCGAAGGTAAGGGCTATTTAAAAAAAATAGAAGACTTTAAGAGACTAATGTTACTGCAGAAACATAAAAAGCAGTGCACTCAAATTCTAATTCAGGAATAAGTCAAGAAAAAAGACCGTCGAGTATCAAAAGAGTTCAGTTTCCAGAAGTAAGTTAAAAATTAAGCAAGCCTGCTCCTTAAAACTAACTTCTAAATAACAAAAATATTGACAGCAATTTCAGTAAATGTTTGTTTAAAGGTTTATTAAATAACAAAACTTGTAATTTTGTACAATAATCTTGATCTAACGTAACATTTTTAAACTCGAAATTTGTAAATTCACTAGGAATACGTTTGCATAAGAATTTGAAATTTTATATTTGTATATATACAGAATATGGTTTATAATGGTATTCTTGGTAGTAATTTCTTTGATAAGATAGGGATAACAGAAAAAATTAATAGTTTGATACTTAAAAAAATTGATTAGTAAGATAAAAATAATGCTCCTGTTTGATGGATTAAGAGCCTACAGAATATTGTTCCAATTAATTTAGAGGGCATTTTTTAGCGAAATTCTTAAGAACTTGATTATCACAAGAAATCAACATATGTAGATTTACGTGTGAAATACACAGCTATTTTTGAAGATTACAAGGTTGTAGAAAAATATTATTTGATCTAGCTGTGATACAGTTAAAGAAAAAAACATGACCAATCGGACAGCCACCAAGAAAAGTACCTATTTACAGACAAGACCAAGTTGGCACTCTGATAACAAAAATGGAGAAGCAATGAGTTATTAAAAAATCATCATGTACCTGGTATTCTTCAGTCACCTTAAAAAAATAGAAACGTGCATATACAAGATTTTGTGTTTACTTATTAAACGTTAATGCAACAATGAATAAAGATTCGTGTCTTTTATCACTGTCTAAAAATACATTTATTAAATTATTAGGATAGTCGTGGTTCTCTAATCTTCATTGCTTTTTTTATTTTTAGGTT
Organism: Copidosoma floridanum; assembly: GCF_000648655.2. The sequence continues at coordinate 550,748 of NW_019384230.1, read as the reverse complement.
CATCTGGTATGATTGGGTTGTCTGTCCCTGATAATAAATAATTTGAGGTAAATTTTGTAACTGTATGTACTGTATTATTAAACTTTTTTATATATTTGGGTGCCGTTGCGGTCCAAGCTGATTACTTATTTTTTTTTTTGGTTTATTCTTTATCGTATCTTGTTTACCAATGTTTGATTTTATCTTTCGCTTAGGCTGTTTTAAAAAGGTGCATCTTTTTCTGTGAATATTAGTGGTCTATTGTTTTTATTCGAAAACTTTTTAAATTTTCAAGAATTTATTTCGGGATATTGATCTGCTAGAATCACTTCTATTTTGTTATTTACTTATACCAATTGTATTGTTTTTATGAAATCGTATGCATTTTGTGTTTTTTAAGTTAATATATACGTAAAACGAGGAAAGTGATCCACTAAAACACGCAAATATTTTTTTGTGGATTTTTGGCCTCCAAAACCCCCAATAGTTTCAATGGAAACTATTTAAATTAATGTTGAGCTGGACCAAAATGTGACATTAGGCCATATTTATTTTGTCCTCTAGACTTATTTTCTTTTAGGTTTCATAGTTTCATCATACTTCCACAATATTTTTATTTAAATTTTTTGAAACTTACGGTTGAAGTTTATAATTCGATTCGTATGTGCCTATGTGACAAAATTTTCTCATGTGTTCTTCTTATCAAATTCTTGCTAAAATTTTCTGATAGTATAATTTTTTTTGGTTTTTTTTTTTATTTCTATAGTATATTTTATATTCAAAAATAAGTTAATTTTTTTGGTATTGTTATCATCGTTCTTATTTTCTGCGCTTAACACTGGATTTCTACTTAAACAGTCCGCTTCAATATTTTTATTTCCTGAATTATATCTTATTTCAAAGTCATATTGCGATCAGTTATATGTTAAAGCTCCTAATTCCTTATCAGTTCGTGATTTTATGTTTAGCTTTTCTATAGGCTAATGATGTGAGAAAACTATAAATGGTTTTCCTAAGAGCCAATGTTGCCAGTATTTTATTGCTTTCTTAATAGTGAGGCATTCCAGATATGTTGCTTTTTTTAACTTGGTTTAATTTCCTTCAAAAGTAAGACACTGGTTCTTCTTCCCCGTCTATTTGTTGTTGTTTCAAAAGTCCTCCAACACTGTGTAAGCTAGCGTCTGTACAGATATGTATAGGTAAATTTTGATCAAATATCGTTAAAATTGGTTAAGTAGTTAAATGATTTATTAATTTATTACAACTTTTTTGGCATTCTTAAGTTCCAATAAATGGTTCATTTTTTAAAAATAGTTAATGAAGAGAATCTAAATTTTTTGTAACGTTCGGAATGTATTGATTATAAAAATTTATTTTTCTAAGAAACTACCTTAAACAAACTTGATTTTTTAGTGTTAAAAAATTTTATATTGAGATTTAGTTGTTTTTATTGATGATACTGCACTGTAACAAATTTTGTGGTCTCAATATTTTAACAAACTTTCTGCAAATCGACATTTTAAAATTTTAGTTTGAATCCTTTTTTTTTGAACATGACAAAAAAATTCAAGGAAAGAAGATATAATAATATGAGACGTTAAAAATTCTATATAAGAAAGCTTAAAAAATAGTATATGAAACGTTAAACGATTAATGAAATAGTATTTGACCTTTTGGAGAAAAAACAATAACATAAGGTAGAGATCTTAGATGAATCTTAAAAGTTAAAAAAAATAGATTTCGATCGGCTGGTTTGGAAAAAACAGTATACTATTCTTATTTACGATAACACTTTGATATTTTTAAGTCACAATGAAATCAAAAATCATTGGATAAAACTTTTTTTGCTTCTTATAAAATAAAGAAAAAGTAAAATTTATCGGTTTACAATACCAATAAATAGAAAATGAATGATACTAACAGTAAAGTTCTTAATAGACAAAATACTTTTTCTATAAACCAAGTTGTTTAACATAATTAAAAAAAACACGTTATTAATTAACAACAAAATACTTTACAGGATAAAAAAAAGTGTTTTATCCTTTCACAGTTCTAATTATGCAACAGCAAAAGAAATGTCTGAATCGAACAAAAATACAAAGCTGAGCATAAGAATTTGAAATTTTATATTTGTATATATACAGAATATGGTTTATAATGGTATTCTTGGTAGTAATTTCTTTGATAAGATAGGGATAACAGAAAAAATTAATAGTTTGATACTTAAAAAAATTGATTAGTAAGATAAAAATAATGCTCCTGTTTGATGGATTAAGAGCCTACAGAATATTGTTCCAATTAATTTAGAGGGCATTTTTTAGCGAAATTCTTAAGAACTTGATTATCACAAGAAATCAACATATGTAGATTTACGTGTGAAATACACAGCTATTTTTGAAGATTACAAGGTTGTAGAAAAATATTATTTGATCTAGCTGTGATACAGTTAAAGAAAAAAACATGACCAATCGGACAGCCACCAAGAAAAGTACCTATTTACAGACAAGACCAAGTTGGCACTCTGATAACAAAAATGGAGAAGCAATGAGTTATTAAAAAATCATCATGTACCTGGTATTCTTCAGTCACCTTAAAAAAATAGAAACGTGCATATACAAGATTTTGTGTTTACTTATTAAACGTTAATGCAACAATGAATAAAGATTCGTGTCTTTTATCACTGTCTAAAAATACATTTATTAAATTATTAGGATAGTCGTGGTTCTCTAATCTTCATTGCTTTTTTTATTTTTAGGTTCATCTGGTATGATTGGGTTGTCTGTCCCTGATAATAAATAATTTGAGGTAAATTTTGTAACTGTATGTACTGTATTATTAAACTTTTTTATATATTTGGGTGCCGTTGCGGTCCAAGCTGATTACTTATTTTTTTTTTTGGTTTATTCTTTATCGTATCTTGTTTACCAATGTTTGATTTTATCTTTCGCTTAGGCTGTTTTAAAAAGGTGCATCTTTTTCTGTGAATATTAGTGGTCTATTGTTTTTATTCGAAAACTTTTTAAATTTTCAAGAATTTATTTCGGGATATTGATCTGCTAGAATCACTTCTATTTTGTTATTTACTTATACCAATTGTATTGTTTTTATGAAATCGTATGCATTTTGTGTTTTTTAAGTTAATATATACGTAAAACGAGGAAAGTGATCCACTAAAACACGCAAATATTTTTTTGTGGATTTTTGGCCTCCAAAACCCCCAATAGTTTCAATGGAAACTATTTAAATTAATGTTGAGCTGGACCA
>NW_019384230.1:529071-546981 GCF_000648655.2 Copidosoma floridanum | reverse complement strand
CTAGTATAGAAAAAATAGTTAATAATTTTCATCAATTTTATTTTTTCTAAAAGAATAACTAAATTAATCACAAACACAAAGTCATGATTCTGAAGAAATATATTTGAGAAGCCTTTATTTTTTCATCGCCAATTATATGTAGCTGTATCCTGATGCATAAAGCTAACAAATATTTTCATAGTAAAAGATTTTAAACATTAACCAGAAGTGAAAATACTTACTGGCAAGAAATTTTCGAAATTTAGTAATATTCTTAATTAATTTTGACGCTGTTATTATACCTCTATACTAAACATCGATGGATTTGAAAAAGTATTATTGACCTGAATAGTAGAAAATCTGTTCACGTCACACCTGTGCCAATGTTAGCAAAAAAATTTATCACTAGAAAAAGTACGAGTTAACGCATGAAAAAGTTGTCAACAAAAATATTCATTGGTAATGCGAAAGAGGATTTTTTACGAAAAGATGCCTTAGGCAGACTTTGTACTCACACAAAATAAAAAATGTAATTTTTAAACAACATACTTCATCAACTGAGTAAATTCATTCTCCAACAATAGTCTAATTAGTTCTGTTATGGAATAAATTAGGCATCTTTCACCTAAAAAATATCCCGAAAATATCCCGTTTATCCAAAAAATCATAGTTAACCTATTGCTCTTAGTAATGAAAAATGCTTAAAAAATCTGGCTAAAAATTTTCTGCCCAAGCATCAACTTGTAGATATGAGATGTGCCATTTATATAGATGATGAAAGTAATTCATTGATTTAGGTCCATCGAATCTGCAATAACTAACGTATGTTATAACTAATGTAAACAAATAACCTTTTTTGTTGACTTATTTAGAGGTTAATAAACTTATACAAAATAGTAAAAGAAACTTTGCTAAGTAGATTGTCATTTGCTTGACAGAATATTAAAAAAATAGACCAAATAAACATGTGGTGAAATCAACTACCTGTAATACTTGGAACTTTACGCAACTGTTTAATAAAATTTGAATCATTTATTAAAAGAGATCAAACAAGTAAACAAAACTTATAGAAAACTATAATATTTAACATAGAACAAATTATCAGGCATTTTCATGGCACTACAGATTAGGACATGCTTTTCCTAAATATTTAACGGCTTTTTGCTTCGTAGGCAAATAATAGATTCATACTTTAGTACAACACCATAGCTTCTGTATGACATCCAAACATCACTACTAATAATATCTATGATAGCACGAAAGTTGTAAAATAAAAGCTTTCAGAACCATTAAAGTTAAAAGTGAGGAGACTTTAAAAAATCTGATATTGTTAAATTAAAGATATTTTAATATTTATTTATGTTTTCGTATTTCTTCTAACCTTTTAATCAAGATTATACTTACTTGAAGCTACACATATCACTAAGAAAGTGCTTACTTTAAAAAACCATTAAAAGTTTTTTTTTTTTTTACTAAGGAGCTCGTTGACTTTGCTAGACTTTTCATGGATTAACTACTATTTTTACTACATAAGATTTTTTTTCGTACAGAAAATAGAAAAGCCACTTTGCCTATCACACGTTAACATAATTAGATTTACCCGTAGTTTTGGATAATTAAAATGTTGCAAAAATAATGCAAAATTTTGGTAGAGTTTCAGTCAAAGTGTTTTTTGCTGCTAGTCGTTGGAGAGGAAGTCGTCTCACAGCAGCCTCGGGAATCTGAGATTCCGTTACCCCTATTGGAGGCAGGCATACATACCCTCTCTCTCTCTCTTTCGACATCACCGAGGCAAGAAAAGGGAAAGGGTTAACTTTCCGTTTTCCTTTATATTCAGAAAAAGTGTTATTGATAAACTTAATTATAAATTAGACTATTGCAGTATGCCTATAAAATTATAATGCAACGCAAAATTATTACTTGGTAAATCATGAGCTTAAAAACTTGAGCGGTGAAAGTCGGGTAATCCCTTAAGAATTATGAAGTTGCTTACTACACTTGTCGTAGTTAATATGTATTGCAGTTGCTTGGAAGTGGTGTAGTGCGAACTTATTGTTTCTAACTATGTGAGACGATTCTTGCTTTTACTATTATTTTGTATATTTATATGTATTAATTCTAAGCTATTCTGAAACCTAATTTTATGTTACTTAAATGTTATCTAAAATTAAATTTGCATTCAATATAACCCTCCAATCGCTATCGGCATATTGCTTGAGAAACTCACCAAGTGTGAGATGCGAACTTTCCAGAAATCGATAAGACTGTGGGTGAAAGGCTGTAGTTTTTACCTTTTTTACTTTGAAGCGTTTGGCGACTTTTTGCATCAGATAACTTAAGAAATGTCTCCCCTGGTTTGTGAGAATAACTTGAAGAGCTTTAAAAGTGCAGATAAAACGTTTCACAAAAGCATCGGCGATTGTTGCTTAAGTGTCGTCTTTTAACGGTACTGCTAGGCGAAACTTAGAAAATTGGTCCTGTAGTGTCAGTATATATTTGTTTCCATTTTTGGTTTTGGGTAACTGGCCAACAATGTCAAGAGCTACTTTATCAAATACATTTCCAGGTATATCAGTTATTAGCATGAGTTTTTTAGTCTTTAGCCGTACAAATTTTTTTAGTTGACATGTTAAACACTACTGGATGCGTCTTTGAAGATTGTTTTTTAGTTCTTTCCAATAATATTCTTGCCGTATACACCCGCATGTCTTAGATACACCTCGGTGGCCTCCGATAGGGGACTTGTGGGCTTCATAAGACATTTTGTCTTTATCATTGTTGTCAGCATATACTAAGGTATTTTTACAAATTATTAACTTTACATTGCTGTCTGAGAACTTATCCTTCAATAAGTTGACCACTACAAACCAATCCAAGTTGCATGTGGCCTGGCTCTTGGCTATACTGACCTTGCTTGTGTATTTCTCAGTCAGTTTTGTCTTAAGCATTTTATGTAGTGTTTTAAGTCTGTTTTTAATTATTAACTGTGATTTCTTTGCCTCTTTCGTGAGGCAAAGCGCAATTAAATACCTGTTGTTACTTATTTTTCTCATACTGATGCTTCCTAACTCTGTGGGACAAAGAGCGGCTATTTTATCGGCTCTAATGAGCCTGCGACCACCTTTGTCAAGAGGCTTACCAGCGAGTCTGAGAATTACACCTTATTATCATGTCGACATTTTAATAGTTCTTTTGTTTTGACAAAACGGCAAGGTTGTAAGCTAATGCTTGGTTCATGATTTGCGTAGGTGTTCCTGTTCTGCGAGGATGTTTCATTCCTATTAAGTGAGGGATTGTTAGCTTCATTTTCTGACTGAGTTTCATCGATAGATGAAGAATCAATTAAGTCAGACTGTGAAAAAGTTGGGATCTTTTTGGGGTGCACTCATTTTTTCTTTAGCTTATCTTGCTTTATTGTTTGTTGGTCTAAGGCTTTTGTTTGCTCGGTAGTCGGTTTTTCAGTGATTGTGGTTTTCTTAGGGCACCCTTATTTCTATGGGATTTGTCTGCAGGCTTCTTCCTTATTGAATGGTATTATTGGTTGATTAGAGTCATTGACTGTCACAAGACTGCTATTATCGTCTTGTTAAACCACTTGTCACCTAGTTACAACGTTAACTTGAGTGAGGGGCTCTAGCTTCCTTGATAACGCGTCTGTAGGTGCACTTAATCGACCAGGTCGATAGATTATTTCATAGTCTTACTCAGAGAGCATAAACCTTTACTTTTGCACTCTTGTATCAGGATACGCAGTTTGGAACCATACTAAGGGTTGATGCTCTGTTACTATCATGAATCTGCGGCAATATACATAGGGACGGAAAGTCTGCACCGAATGTAATACCGCAAGAGCTTTTTTTTGTAGGTGTCATACCGAAGTTCAAGGCCTCGTATGACACGTGAAGTGAAGGTGATCGTTAGATCACTGCTGAGTCTTCCTTTAGAAAAGATACCACTTATAGCATAGCCAGACGTATAACATGTTCTTATTAAGGGCTGACTTAAGTCTGACAATTGCAAAAGGGAGGCAGTGCAAAAAGGGACCTTGAGTCCTTGGAAAGCGTTTTCTTCTTCGTCATTCCAATAAAAGTTTACATTTATTTGGAGAAGCTTGCTTAAAGGCTTGGCTTTCCTTGCAAAATTTTGAATAAAGCGTCTGTAATATCTGGTAAATCCTAAAAATTGCCTCACGTTTTTGACATTTTTCAGGGTAGGGTATGACTTTACTGCTTCTATTTTCATGGGGTCGGTGTTTAATCCTTTTTAGCTCAGTATGTGTCCTAAGCTTACTACTTCCATTTGCATTAATTTGTGTTTGCTGCTTTCCAATTTCCAGTTGGCATCGCTCAGTCTTTCCATTACTAGGTTAAAGAGACATTCGTGGTCCTTAAGGGTTTTCACGTAAATGACTATATTTTCCATACATACACATGCACCCTAGCTGATAAATCCGTCAAGAGTTCTTGTCATAGTGGTTTAATACTCCACTGCTGTATTACGTAAGCCGAAGGGCATCTGAACGAACTCGTTATGCTCATTGAGGCTCGAGAACGTCATTTTGTGCGCGTCTTCGGGGTGCAGCAGGATTGAGTTAAAGCCTGACTTACAATTAATAACTGTATAATATTTAGAGGCTCCGACTTGGTCGAATATATCTGTTATGTTGGAGGGTGGAAGCTCATCGGTATGGTTTTTTTACTAAATGGTCTAAAGTAAAGTACTACTTTCTATTTAGGAGCATCGTCAGTGCTTTTTTCGGTACGATTTATAGAGCTGTACTATAACCTGATCAAGATCGTCACACTATGCCATTTTCTAACAGTTCTTGCACTAGACGCTCTACTTCTGCCCTTAATGCGTGAGGTAGCCTATATTGCTTCGTAACCACCAGCGTGTCGTCGATTGTAAGTATCCGATGAGTTGCTATGTTGGTGGCCATCAGCATGTTTTCTTTAAGGTGAAAATTTCAGTAGTGTCGTTCTATCAATCTTCTAGCTTGGATCATTTCGTCGGCTTCGAGCGATTTCGAATCTATTAGACTTTCTAGCTGTTCAACCTTTGACTGGTGACTATTGGTATTGCTGTTGGAGGTTTCTTGAAAAAGGTTGATATGGGCTTTGCTATAATCCATGTTCGTGATGTATGAAATATCATACAGTTCGTTAAGAGATTTGAGGAATGTCTCTTGTTCTCTAAAGCTGCCAAATTCGTCATCTAGGGTTTAAAGACTAAGGGGGCCGTCAGTTTCTTCTCCAGGTGTCGCATCGTCTGTGATTATTTCTCTGTCAGCAGGTTATTGCATTTTTTTCTATTTTACACTAAGGGGGTTCTTATCATCTTGTAAGGTTAATAATTTGTGACTACAATTCATCCTAACCTTATTGCGAGTAACGAACTTGAATTCTAAGACTCGTTCGAAGGGTAATTTTGGGTTGTTTGAAATTACTTAGAATGTAGTTTTTAAAGTTCCTAAGCAGATGACGGTCCCTCCAAGCGTTTCCATTCTTTTAGCTCCATAGCCTTTAATTACTCTCTTATCGCTCGTGTTCATCCAGTGCCATTCAAAAGCTTGGCTGTTCTTAATTATACTTATTTCTGAGCCAGTGTCTATCAGAAGCTGCCTGGTTGGCTTATGTATATTAAAATTGGAAGGTTTTTGAGCGACTCATTGACGTTAGAGCAATGAATTTCGCATGGGCCTATATTTAGATTTTGTTCAAATTTTATAACGTGACCAACGAACTTCAGTAGTTGGTGCTCGAAGGTCACTTCACACTTCGTTTCTAAAAGAAAACGTATTCATAGTATACCAATATTGGATGTTAAATGGCTCCTCTACAACAAGAAACGAAACAGCGAAGTTCAGTAACTTTAGTGTTATTGTCCCGGCTGATAAAGTCGTATCGCATCCTATGCCGTAAGGTCTTAATATTTCGTTTGTATTGGGACAGACATTGGTGGAAGCGTTCCTGCACTTTATCAAATTTTTATGGGAGCTCAAATCGATTATTAAACTAATAGGCTCAGTGCCTGAAAGAAAATCTAAATACGGCACATATTTCGGCTTGAGGTTTAACTTGAGAGCATTAATTCTTGGAGAATTTGATTTGTATCTGCTAAACGTGTTAATACTTCAGGAGCAATTAGAGCTGTACTCATTACTTAGGCACCAGAAGGGTCTCCCTGTATCATCCGTTTGTTATATAAACGTTTTCTACATTCTAATATGGTGTGGTCACAGATAGAACAGTAGGCACAAGTTTTACAATCTGCTGCAAGGTGTCTTCTGTCTTAGCATTGCGTACAACGTAGTTGGGCGTTAGATAGTGGCTGGGGCTCTCTGTAGTTGATAGCTGCGTGCCCAACAAAATTACATTTTGTTCATTGGGTGGTTAATCGTCACATGGTCCTGTCTCTTGCAAATAGAGAAAACTATTGGATTTTCGCTCGTTTTTGCTCATCTTAAGGCAGTGTGGCCTATGGTATTAGGTAACCGGCATGTCACCGGTACCACACCAGCTCCTTCAATATTTCTTTAAACCAAGTGTTTAAAACACTTGATGGATACGTGGCCTCGTTTCCTGCATACTTGACAAATAATAGGAGTTTCTTTCAGCTGCTGCTCTAAAGGTTTTGGGGTAGTACTGCTACTGAGTGTTGTAGTAAATGGTTTGCACTTATTAGTTGTGTGAACTTCGTGCTTACATAACTGGCAAATGATTCGAGATCCACAATCAGCATCCACATGATTATTAGACTGACATAATCGGCAGTATAGGGCATAGCACCATTTTTCTGGTTGTAAATTTGCCCTTACTTGGCCTCTTAAGGCCTGCCACGTTTGTTGTGTTTTTGATACCTCAAAGGCTCTTTTAATAAGGTTATGTAGGGCTTCATTGTCTAGTGTGCCTAATTTGACTTCTATTTCTGGGTTGAGTTTGTTCTTGAATTACTCTATCGCCCCACACTGTAAAGACGTGACGTATGTCACTGGAACTACTTTATCATCCTTTAGCCTTTTTACTTCCAGTATTTGCTGTTGTAAATCGCATATTCTGTTTGTGTAGTTAGGCACTCTTCTTTTGGGTTTTTGAAACTGATTACCTATCTCACCAAAGCGTTGTCGTATTGTTTTGGTGGGAGCATAAATGGCCTTGATGTAATTTTTTAATTCTTCGATCTATCTGAAGGTTACTCTTCCTATGGCAATTTGTGCTTCTCCTATTAATTAACATCTGATCAGTTTCCTAAGATTGGCCTCATCAGCTGCGTTCACAATGTTTTTTGATTTAACGCAACTTTCTAAAGTCATCCAATTCAAGCATTGTTACAACTGGCATGTTCGAGAGTACTGCTTGGCTTGCCAACGCAGTTCCAGGGCCACAACACATTTCCTGACTTCATTAAAAGAAAACTGTTTTCTGATATCAGTAACATAACATTTATTTAGTTGCTTCTCGTATTTTTGCCAAGTCCACGAAAAGAGGTTTAGCAGTATTACTTTTGGTACGTCGGGTATGTATTGATCGGGTATGTACTTCTAAATTAAAGTAGTAGCCATGGGATTTCACCAATTAAAGTGGGCTGGAGGAGGGCCACATAAACTTAAAGCTGTACGCTGCTGCTCTCAACCCTCTACTAAAAATCTTGGGTATGGCTCAAAGGTACCGGGGTAATGCAGCCGCAATGGAGTTCAGAAAACCGTATTGTTTGTCCTTGGAAATTGATTAATTCTCCAGTTTCATTGGAGTCCCTATGATGGAAGTATCTTTGAGTACTGTAACATTGTATTTCTCATGCCCTTGAAATTTGACTTCCAGGCTCAAAGTGATGATTCAGCACGACTTTTTCAAACTTATTAAATTTTGGGGGGCCACTTTTGGAAATGCCGTGTGCTTAAGCCTTTGACAATAATACTTCGAAAAATATAAATTTTTGTCTATTTTTTTATTTATTTATATGTGTTAATATATAATTGTTTTTGTTATTTGTTGCAAAATTGTTTAATATAAGAAAAAAAAAGTTTGGGTAAGCTTTACATGTCACAAGTCAGTAATAATATAATTAGTCACTGTGGAATATAATTTCTATGGTTTCGACTTATATATTAATTTATTTACATTTTTCTCCTTTTTTTGTGAAACAATTTGTTGTTTGTAGAAAAAACATGTAAGTGACGTGTGATGCGCAGGTGTCTGGGGTAGGCAACCAGATCAAAACAAGGTTTTTACATGTCCCGACTTCCGTTTTTTAATGTCCTATGGCGATGGTAAACTCTTACACCACTTTCCTGGTGTGAAAGGGAGCTTTGATACGGCCCTCAACTGTGAGGGTAAGGGCTCCCCTTTAAAACTCTTCCAAGTAATCAACAAAGTGGTCCTTTGTTTCCTTAAAACCTTCAGCTCTTACCTAATGTTTGCTAGTTTTCCTGTTACGGAAAGTTGCTCTGAGTTGTAGAAGCTGCAGTCGATGCAGTTGAAGTGGCTTTTGCTAATTTTTCTGCCACGTGGGTGGGTAGCCAAATGTTGTTTATGATGCAAGGCTTGCTTAGTGGCTTCTTGTCTCTTCCAAAGCTAGTTTAACTCCAAGGTGAAATGGAGATACGTGCTCTGGTGCCGTGCACCAGTTATAATTCCTTACCCATCGTGGCAAGTGTTTGTCTATTAGCTTGCGAAGGTATGACTGGTAATCTTGTTTCGCTGGGTGTTCTCTGTTCATTGCATTTCGCCAAACCTTACGGTAATTATTTAACTTATTCCTGCTAATCTCAAACGTTGCTTTGAAGACCCACCTGTGCGTGACTTCTCGTAGTTTACCATAATTTACTGAAGAAAATAAAACAAGGGGTTAGATTTTTATTCCTAAGTGAAATAAAAAAAAAACGCGGAAAAAAGATAAAATTATTAGCTACTTCGCTCAGCTCTTTAAAATGGAGGCTATGAGTTTCCTGGGTGCAGGGCTTTGATGCTCTACTAACGCTTTCTGGTAACTGGTGAGCTCGTTGGTTTAGGTGATGGCTTTGTCCCTGATGACTATATTGAAGGGCTCTGGATCACTCGTAAGTTCTATCAACAGTGGCTGGCTGACAATTACCACTGGTCTTCGTGTAAATCAGACTGCTTGGGTAGGTCGTTCGAGGCTGTTTGGATTATTTAATCTATTTTAAATAGCCCCTGTCTTCTTGCGTTCTTGAACCTTCCCAGATCGATACCCTGTCACTGAGAACAGCAAGTAGATTAAAAAACCAATGGTGCATAAGAAGTTATCCTCAGTTATGTGACCACTTGGTCAAGCTTTAACAAGCTATGCACTTACAGGAGCGCTGTGACGTGTTTTTGATGCACGTATTTTTCCAAAGTGGCCTATTTACGGTTTTGTGGACCGAGATTAGAAAATACACTGATAGAAAATAACTGCTGAACTCGGTAGCTGCCCGTTCAGTTGACTCTCAACAAAATAATATGATTCAAGGACACTGTAACGCGCCTCAACGCACGTATTTTACTAGAAAGGGCTGGGTACAGTACTGTGTACACAGAAAGGAAAATTGAGGAACACGAAAAAGAAAGTTACTATCCTAATACATGTGCTGCACTACAAGACCAGTGTTATCCCTCCAGAGCCTCCAAAATTCTTGTGTTACGTCGGCATGACAATTTATTTTTTAATTTAAGCTTGCACTTAATGACTCTAGACACACACTGGACACGTAGGTGGGACGCGGGACTAAAGGGGAGTTAAATTAACAACATGGGGTGCTTGCGAAAGGGGACATGGTTGTTTTGCAGTATCCTTATGCACTTACTCATGGTACGCCTAAGGTTTGTTGAAAGAACCTGGAGTGGCGTGTTGAAAGGGTGGCTATTCACGGCCTAGAAGCTAGTAGTACCGTTACGAGCCAAGGTATTGTTTCTAGGGGTCACGTATACGTGATACCATATATGGGGGCTGATAACGTTTTAACTCGCGGCTCGACTAAAATCTACCAATAACACCATGAGTAATGGTATTTGTTCTAGTTTACGCACAATTTCAAAAGATTATTCAATACCCGAAGCTCCACAGGTAACACTACAGTAATGAGTAATGGTGTTGACGTTTACTTATTTGTCAACCAGTATTCCATGGATACCACTATAGTAACAAGTAATGGTGTTCATGTTTGTTTTGTTATGGACAAGGCCGAAAAAGAGTAAAAATAGGATAAGAGGGAATAAGAGAGATTTGTAATATAAACTTTTACACTGACTTCTATTTAAGTATAAGATAGAACTACAAGGAGAATCAGTGCGTAAGAGGCGAGTGACGTCTAACTTAGAATGTACCGAGCTCGTAAAAGACTGAGTGATAGAAGAGGCAGACCTTGGTCAAGCACTGGTTCGATAACAACGCAGAAAAGCTTGCCAGGAAAAAATCTTGCAAAAATGACAATAGCCAAAAATCCAATTGGCTAGAACTGCTCTTGTTAAGGCACTCAGAAATTGGCACTTTCCACATCCTGTTCTCCTTTCCTTTTTACGTCAAGAGAAGAAGAGGTGATTTACTTGCTCATACCTTCTCTTTCCCTTTTACATACAAATTTGACAGGATTTTAATATGACTTAACAATAAAATTAAGACAGAATAGTATTATTATTTACTGATGCACTATTTGTTTGTTCAACTGAACTAGTTGCAAAAAGAGCGGTAAAAACTACTTAAAAATTGAATCCATGCTCAGGTAAATAAACAATAAATCCGTTACAATTTACCAATTAATACTACTACTCAAACGCCAAATCAGTGGCTGCTCCCCTATTAACTTATAATTACAATATTAGTGGTAGTAGTTATAGTAATGATAATAATAATTATTATTATAATAATAATAATAATAAAAATAGTTGTAGTAGTGATAATAATAATCAAAGTTGGTAGAATAGAGATGAAAATAATAGTACTTTGCCTGTCGTGGGTTAACATAGTTTTATTTAATCGTAGGTTTAAATATTGATGTATGACTTATATAAATACTGTTGCTAAAATAATACGGAATTCTAATAGGATTAAAGTCAAAATGTTTCACTATCAGTCGTTTGAGAGGAAGTCGTCTTGTGGTACTGTAGAAATTCAGAAATTTTGTTATGCCTTTTTTAAGTAGGCATACAGACTTTCTTTTTCTTGACATCTCTGAGTCAAGAAAAAGAGGAAGGGATAACTTTTAAATTTCCTTTACATTTGGAAAAAGTATTACCAATTTGGTAAATTACAAATTAGACTATTGCAGTATGTTTATGAAATTATTAACGGGATGCAAAAGGGTTACTTGGTAAATCATGAGCTTGATCGCTTGAACTGTAAAAATTGGGTAATCCCTTATAAAATAATAAAGTTTTTTACTAGGCTTGTCCTAGTTAATATGTGATGTAATTGCTTGCTAGTGGTGTAGTGTGAGCTTGTTGTTTCTAACTATGTGGGACGATTCTTGCTTTTACCATTATTTTTCCATATTTATATGTATTAATCCTAAGCTATCCTAATGATTAACTTAAGATTTATTAGTTCTAATTTTAAATTAAGTTCACATTTAATATGACCATCCAGTTTAACTGTTTCCAGTTAAACTTTTGGATCAAGGGTTTGTTGAAGAATATTTTTTTTTCATTTCAATCAGCATAGGCCAGAGTACACGTACATAAATCATGATTGTGCTGCAGGTGCGAGTAACTTGCAGGTTTCCTACCTCTTTTGATATGCACGCTGGTCATTGCTCTAAGTACTTCTGAGAAAAGGTTCCTAAGAAATAAACAGGGGAAAAAAAATTGTTGGTAACCTTAGTCTATCGACATTACACCATTATAAACACATTTATTTATTATTTTGTCACTGAACGCAGAGCTTTTGCATTGGTTTTATTGATCTTTTATGGCTACCGTTAATGGAAAATTAATACGAGGTTCAGTATTGACTGCTATGTTTTTTTACATTTTATATACACTTTCTCTAGGCACACTCCAGTTATTTATTATGGGTTTAATATCTTCATTTAAATCCGAAATACGTTATGCAAACTGTAACTATAAGTTAAGTCATCCCAATAACTTTAAATACAATGTATAAAAGTCTCGAATCATATGTTTTAATAGATAAATCTCAGCTGCAACCACGAAGTAACAGAAAAGAAGAGCGATATTTTTTCAACTGACAAAAATTTTTTAAAATTATTAGATATTAGAGAAGGAAGAATTAATTTATTTCATGTACCCAATAAATGGGAAACAACTAATGTTTTTTTTGATATTCTTAGTAGAGACATTAATTTTTTGATAAGTAACATAATACTGATTTCTCATAACGAACATACTCACTTTTTTTATGATCAAACTATAAATCATGTAAAAGAAAAAACAAAAACAAATTACAACAAAGACCATGCTACTCGCAAGGTTGTCAATAAATTTGATAATGATATTCATATAAATTTTCCAATTTAATTTTTAAACAATTTTCGTACAGGCTCACCATTGCATTAGCTTAACTAATAAATTTGAGCAATTGTTATGCTGAGACGGAATTCAAGTATGGTTTTTGGCTTTACTAACCGTACAAGATTACAAATAACAAAATTACCCTAATACAATATTTAAGCAAAAATTATAATTGGAGAGAAAACTGGAAAGAGAGGATATGTATACAAAAAGTAACTCTTATTACAGATCATTCATAATCATCATTTTTTATCTTATACAGAAAACAATTTCTTTTAGTCTTAGCGTATGTAATGACTATCAAGTAATCGTAATGTGGAAGTTCTTATAATACTGGATTATAACTTTAAAAAACCAGTATTTTTGCAAAGTCAATTGTAGGTAACGTTATTTAAATGCAATAATCAAATCAAAATTTATAGTTATATAGAACGTGATGATAATTAAAAAATATAAAATTTTGTTTGTTACGTCAGCGTAACGTATGCTTAAGTCGCCTGTTCGGCCGGTCAGATGAACGAAAGAAAGCCCCGATGCGAGGCAGTAACGTACGTGAGGGAGGTACAATCCCACGCTAGACACTCTCGCGAGACGGTGCAAAGGTTCCGTAAGCAGATCAACTTTCAGATCATTCTTTTTTTTTGGTTGCAAATACTAGAAGCAAACCAAATCGACCGATATTTTTACTGCAGAAAACTATAATGATTTGAAAGAGTGCCATTAATTGACAGCTGCAGTATATGGAACTTGACCAAGACGAGTCAAGCAGAGGACCTCGACCAAATAAGAGTCAAGAATGGTAGGATTGATTTATTGAGACTGGCTTGTGTAGGAGGCTCCGGGCCCTTTATACGGTGTCACATGGGTCCAATCGGGAGTGCCGCTCTTTTGTACACGCATAGTTGGGATATTGGGAAGAGGTCCTGAGTGCGAATCGGGAAAGCGATCATAGAATGGGAAAGCTTGATTTCTAGATCACGCCTTTGCATCATTCGGGGCTGCCACTCAGCTTCAAGAACGTGATGATTTGCAAGTTTAGAAAATCCTCTTCCCAATCCAATACACTAGAGAGAGGGGAGACAATATTCTTCCTTCTTCTGTCTTTCCGTACATCTGGCATTTCTTATAACTAATATTTTTACTAAGGTAGTACTAATTATTGCAAAGAGTGAACAATGAAAAGAATAATTGTTCAGCAGTAGCAGTGATAATAGAAGTAAGAATAATAATAGCTTATATAGTAACAATACTTTCAGCAGTGGCTATAGTAGTGGTAATCGCAAAAATGATAATACGAATTACAGAAATAAGAATAACAATAAACGTCATAGTATTAGAAACCTAAGTATAAATTTTGTCAACAATTATTATGATGTTGTTTATTCATTTTTTTAGTTGTGGCAATAGTAGTAAGAGTAACCGCAAAATCATCATACAAATAATAATAAAGATCATAAAAAAAAACGTAATGGTTATAAAAACCTAAGTTTAAATATTGTCAATAACTATTATTATATTGTTTATTTATATTTTCAGTAGTGGCAATATTCTTAAGAGTGAGAAGGACATAAAAAAAAGGCTGTTTAATTCTACACGGTAGTGGTGGTGTAAGTTTGCTTGTTACAGTGTGGCAGTAAGGAGGGCACCAATGGCCAACAAGGTGTGTGGCTTCGTTTTATTTGACTTAAAACAACATTTTTTGTTTGTCACCTCTTGTGCGGATGGATAGGAGTTGTAGAGAGCGAGGATAGTGCAGAAAAGTGAGTGTGTCTGGTAATTAAAAATTTCTGATAATTTGGCTGCGGATATTACAGTTTGGAAAGCAGTTATTGACGTTAAATTATCTAAAGTGGATTAAAAAATGTTTAATTTCTTTACGATAGCAGAAGTATGAGATTACACATAGTATTCTTGCTCTATTTATTTGAATAATTAGTTAATGCATTTAATTAATAAAATCACTATTATAATTTTGTTTCATGGTAATGCGCATTATTTTGAGATATTTTTATAAATATAATTTTTATCCTTTCGTAGAAAATGGGGCTACGAGCTTGGATTACGGTTTGACGAATCTATAATCTTTTTCGTTGTTATTAATTAGGTATACAAATATGATGTCATGTTTTTATACATATTAAATGATTAAATCAATAAGCTTTCAGAAAATAAAAAAAAACACCAGCGCGCCATAGCATAACCTAAATGGTGGTGTGGAAATGTGCTAATGTGCTCGAAATAAGAGGATTTTTAAAAACTGTGAAAAGAGCTGAGGCAGAAGGTGCAAATAGTTATAGTACTGGAAAAGACATGAAAACCCACTTAATTTTACCTTTTTTAGATATGAAGCTAAAGGAAACCTGGAGATAATTCTCTGAAATTGTGTTGGATTATTTGGTTAATGAATAATAATGTAATGAGAGGGGTTATATTAAACAAAAATTTAACTCAATAGAAATATATCAATAGAATCTTATTTTATTTATGGAGGGCTAAAAAAGGGTAGATAAATGGCTGAGGGGGGCTCATCGAAATCGGGCTGGAGTCTGAGGAGGGCTAAGCAAAAATTTAACTTAATATTAAAAACGTTAAAACAATAAGGATCTTACTTTATTTAAAGGGGGGCTAAGAAGTATCTGAGGAGGGTGGAAGGAAGGTTGTGTGGAATAATTATCTAAAATCACTATATACATATATGAGGAATCCCACCCATCCAGCATTAAAGTTATCTGTCATAACTAATAAATTCCCGTATTATATATTACCTTTAACTACCTAGCCCTACCACGAAATTTACCAGATGTTAAAACAACGTAACTCACCCTGTAACACACTTAAATACAACTTAAATACAGAAATTGGTGATGAACACAGTAGCCGAGTAGTCTAAGGCAACTGCAGGCACATATCCCCGATTGATTAAATCTTGCATAAGTTATTTTTCTTACTTTTCTTTAGTAGTTAATTGTAAGAGATAAACCTATATCAAACATTGTAATTATGAGAGATCGCGTAATGAAGCATTCCTCTCCCAGCAATTACCGTAATCATCAACTACATTATCTGCACATGAATATTTAAACCTTATATAGCCTATGATTTTAAATGCAGAAATAGCATGCGTAAGTGAATGACTTACCGAGCTTAAAAAAAAACAGCTTTTCAACTTACAATACAATTACAGTACATAGTTGCAATTTAACGATAAAAAAAAATTGATACAATTAAGAAAACCATAATTCATTTTTGTCTTGTGTTAAAAAATAAAGTGATTATATAAATAAATAATTCATGACTATCAAGTAATCGTAATGTGGAAGTTCTTATAATACTGGATTATAACTTTAAAAAACCAGTATTTTTGCAAAGTCAATTGTAGGTAACGTTATTTAAATGCAATAATCAAATCAAAATTTATAGTTATATAGAACGTGATGATAATTAAAAAATATAAAATTTTGTTTGTTACGTCAGCGTAACGTATGCTTAAGTCGCCTGTTCGGCCGGTCAGATGAACGAAAGAAAGCCCCGATGCGAGGCAGTAACGTACGTGAGGGAGGTACAATCCCACGCTAGACACTCTCGCGAGACGGTGCAAAGGTTCCGTAAGCAGATCAACTTTCAGATCATTCTTTTTTTTTGGTTGCAAATACTAGAAGCAAACCAAATCGACCGATATTTTTACTGCAGAAAACTATAATGATTTGAAAGAGTGCCATTAATTGACAGCTGCAGTATATGGAACTTGACCAAGACGAGTCAAGCAGAGGACCTCGACCAAATAAGAGTCAAGAATGGTAGGATTGATTTATTGAGACTGGCTTGTGTAGGAGGCTCCGGGCCCTTTATACGGTGTCACATGGGTCCAATCGGGAGTGCCGCTCTTTTGTACACGCATAGTTGGGATATTGGGAAGAGGTCCTGAGTGCGAATCGGGAAAGCGATCATAGAATGGGAAAGCTTGATTTCTAGATCACGCCTTTGCATCATTCGGGGCTGCCACTCAGCTTCAAGAACGTGATGATTTGCAAGTTTAGAAAATCCTCTTCCCAATCCAATACACTAGAGAGAGGGGAGACAATATTCTTCCTTCTTCTGTCTTTCCGTACATCTGGCATTTCTTATAACTAATATTTTTACTAAGGTAGTACTAATTATTGCAAAGAGTGAACAATGAAAAGAATAATTGTTCAGCAGTAGCAGTGATAATAGAAGTAAGAATAATAATAGCTTATATAGTAACAATACTTTCAGCAGTGGCTATAGTAGTGGTAATCGCAAAAATGATAATACGAATTACAGAAATAAGAATAACAATAAACGTCATAGTATTAGAAACCTAAGTATAAATTTTGTCAACAATTATTATGATGTTGTTTATTCATTTTTTTAGTTGTGGCAATAGTAGTAAGAGTAACCGCAAAATCATCATACAAATAATAATAAAGATCATAAAAAAAAACGTAATGGTTATAATAACCTCAATATGAATATTGTCAATAACTATTATTATATTGTTTATTTATATTTTCAGTAGTGGCAATATTCTTAAGAGTGAGAAGGACATAAAAAAAAGGCTGTTTAATTCTACACGGTAGTGGTGGTGTAAGTTTGCTTGTTACAGTGTGGCAGTAAGGAGGGCACCAATGGCCAACAAGGTGTGTGGCTTCGTTTTATTTGACTTAAAACAACATTTTTTGTTTGTCACCTCTTGTGCGGATGGATAGGAGTTGTAGAGAGCGAGGATAGTGCAGAAAAGTGAGTGTGTCTGGTAATTAAAAATTTCTGATAATTTGGCTGCGGATATTACAGTTTGGAAAGCAGTTATTGACGTTAAATTATCTAAAGTGGATTAAAAAATGTTTAATTTCTTTACGATAGCAGAAGTATGAGATTACACATAGTATTCTTGCTCTATTTATTTGAATAATTAGTTAATGCATTTAATTAATAAAATCACTATTATAATTTTGTTTCATGGTAATGCGCATTATTTTGAGATATTTTTATAAATATAATATTTATCCTTTCGTAGAAAATGGGGCTACGAGCTTGGATTACGGTTTGACGAATCTATAATCTTTTTCGTTGTTATTAATTAGGTATACAAATATGATGTCATGTTTTTATACATATTAAATGATTAAATCAATAAGCTTTCAGAAAATAAAAAAAAACACCAGCGCGCCATAGCATAACCTAAATGGTGGTGTGGAAATGTGCTAATGTGCTCGAAATAAGAGGATTTTTAAAAACTGTGAAAAGAGCTGAGGCAGAAGGTGCAAATAGTTATAGTACTGGAAAAGACATGAAAACCCACTTAATTTTACCTTTTTTAGATATGAAGCTAAAGGAAACCTGGAGATAATTCTCTGAAATTGTGTTGGATTATTTGGTTAATGAATAATAATGTAATGAGAGGGGTTATATTAAACAAAAATTTAACTCAATAGAAATATATCAA
>NW_019384230.1:500425-527117 GCF_000648655.2 Copidosoma floridanum | reverse complement strand
AAGTGGTCAATTAGAGGATCTTTGACAAGCTACTTTTGTATCTTTTTTTCTGCTTAAATTAAATATTGTATTAATATTTTTTTTACTAGACAATGCTAAAGTTAATTTTTGCGTTTATTTTTTTTGCTTCATCTATTTCAACATTTTCCTTAAAAGCTATGGATGCTGACTTTAGAAGTTTCCTTTCCTTTTTACAATTCCTTTTTTAAATGTTTTTGTCTTTGTTTAATTGTTTTGTCATAAGAAACATACGTGTGGATTAAAAAAGGTATCATTAATTTCATAATTATATATAAATGCTTTTCACATTGAACGTTGAGGATCCTATGATGTCTACGGCAGTTGTAATATCAAACAGAGTATCAGAATAACTATAATTGCTATTGATGACACTGGCACTAGCTTTTTCAACGTGGTAATCTATTGTAAAAATTTTGCGGATGGCTTAGAAAGATAGCCCTTTGATTTTTCTTTGAGTAATCGGTATTTCTCAATCATTTTTTTTTATTATCTGGTAGGTGTAGGCTTGACCGATCCAGCTTACACGTTACAAATCAATTGTGATCCTTTCATTTTGTCATCATACTTCTTTTGCGAGCAACAAATCTAGCAACCTACTTTAAAACGTAATCAAAAGTTGTTTTTTAAAAGTAATTATTTTTTTCGAAAATTCTAACAGCATCGCTTAGACTTTCAACCTTCAAGCCCATATCAAGTATCGTATTTAACTGCGCAGTCCACTACTCCTTTTATTAACAGAATCCTGTCTTTTATTTATACTTATTATAACTGTTATCATATCGTCATTTAAGACGTTGGAACTTATTGATACTGTTAAAATTTCGTCATTTAAGACGTTGGAACTTTTAAAACATTTCACCAAAGAGTTCTTGGGAATAAGTTCATACATTTATATAAACAGTGCTGAGTCTGGATGGCCTTTTAAACCGCGTGCATTTTGCATCATCCCAAAAAAACGCTACAAAATTATAAGATACGATTACAGAGAAAAGTTTAATTAACGCACACTTTATTAAAGAAAATATGTAGATAAATATTGCATTATAATAATAAATGTTACCCTCCAAACTATGTTAGTTCCATGAAGTAGTCGTCAAGTACTTATAATTAAATTTTTCGACAAACAATTGACATATATCTAGCGCACCTTGGAGAGACATCCTTAAACCGCATAATGTCTTATGAGTTATAAGCTTTGGCTTTTTGTTACTTCTTTTATCTGTATCTTTTTAGTCTCGTAAATATTGTAGATAAGATTATGTAGGCGCGTTATACGTAAGGATTAATTAACTGTTTGTGATTGATGCCCTAGAGAAGAAGTGTAACGAAAGTGGAATTCCCTAGACTTCTTTTTCTTTTAACTAAATCTTAAATAAAAATTAAAAAAAACATTTTTAAAAAGATTTGAGCCCCCGAAGTTATGCTTGCTAGACAAGGCTCTTACCCACTCTACTATGAGGGACCCTGACACATGGCCTTGATTCCTGCATCTCATCATGTGGTTGGTATCTAATTTTTAGTGTAAATATAAAATTACATTAAACTCATGAATGAACTATAGCAAACAAACTTACTTAATATATATAATGAACTGAATTTTTTACTTAAGCTTTTTTTAAGCTTACACGTATAATATTTATGCAGTGCAGTTTTCCTATTGATAAATAAATATTTATTTCCTTATAGCTCATTTATTACTTTGACAGTAAATAAGTAATTGTTGAGAAGTTAGAGGAACGCTAATGTGTGCAGAAAGCTAGCAATTGTTTTTCTCATGTCAATGTACTAACATACATGATTTTAAGCATACTTGCTGCCATTTTTCTTAATTTTCAAATTTAGTTAAGCACTTACTTGTGAATCTATTCAAAAACTTTATTGGTTTATCTAAAAGTAATTATTTGTACCCAAAAAATTTGTAGATTTCTACAGGTCATATAAATGCCACTTTAAATAATTTTTTTTTTAAGGTTACATGTTAAATTGGTTTTTTTTAAATTAAACTTACAAACAACTATGGTATTTTTTTCTTGATTATTGCCTATTATTAAAGCTTATTGTTTTGATAAAAAAAGAATCAGAGGAATACCTATGAGACATGTTTCTACGTTTTTATGTACAAAAAAAACAAGAAAATTCGTAAACACAAAAATTCTTGAGCGACTTATTTTCAAGCTTTTTTTGACAAATTAAGGAAATACTTAAAACTCCCAGTATGTAGTAATATATGGCACACTCTTAAACTTAAACATTGTTTTTCACAACAACTAAAGAAAATATTTTAATAAAGGTGCATTTAATAAGTCTCATTAGGGCTCATCAGGTTAGTAAAGGTGCATTTAATAAGTCTCATTAAGGCTCCACAAAGAAATTGAAGTACGTTTCCTTTTACAAGATACGGCTAGTAGAAGTTTTGTTAATAAACGACCATTTTATAAGATTTCAGTGTTTCCAAAGTAATTTTAAAATGCACTTAACTTTTTAAAGGTCCCATATTATCTATAGAACTCTTAGAAAACGTTACAAGGTTTTTCAAATTACTTTAAAAACACTTAAATCCAATTAAGTGGGCGTTTTTGGCCTAAACCTTAATTACCCATAATTTTTGAAAGAATGGACACTTCAATTTTTTCGAAAGTTCCTATAAAGAAGCAATCTTACTTATTTTTCAAAGAATTGCTGTGGCTTTTGTAGAAAAGAATGTTTAAGTAAAAAGCTGTTGCATATATTTCAGCTTATCGTAGTTTTGCATTTCTTACCCTGATCTTTCAAAAATATTTGGAAATAATAAATCACCTAAATATTTTCGAAAGTTCACAAATGGTTTTTTCACTCCTGGCTGATTACAAAAAAAAAGTCATGACCCATAGGCTTGTATTTATATTTTACTGTTCTGTGACAAATTACGCTTTCTAGTAAAGAAAAATATCTAGAATTGGACGAATATACTGTACTCGATTTGCAAAATATTCTACTGAAAAGTTTGAAAAGTATAAATTTTCTCCGACTAGCAATAAAATTTTAATTTCCAATTTACTTGGAGTGCAGAAGATACATTAATTTTTTTGTAAAACTTTAGTTTTATATGATCCAGTCATAATTTAGGATTGACCTTCAATCTCAAAGATTTTAGATTTCCAGTATCCAGTAGTGCATACCAATGCTTCAAAGAAATACAGCCATCTGGTGTCGACACAAAATACTGTGTGTTATCGTATGGGAATGAGTTACATTCGTTTTAAGAGTATAATAAAGAATAGATTCGTGTTCAAACCTTCGAAATATTTTATACTATCACTACCTTATTGAAATTATGCTTTTTGGTATTTGCTACGGAAATTTAATTGAAATAAATACGAAGAACCAAACGAAGCACACATAGTAAAAAAGGTGTAGCTTGGTATGTTGAGAAAACACATTGCTAACTTTAAAATATTATCTTTCAATTGTTGCCATATATACGTTACGACGTAAAAAACCTCCCAAAAAGAAAAATACAACCACTTTCCGCTGGCACTAGAGGTAAACGCACGATCTACCGTACACCCGTAAATTCACTTTATTTTGTTACCATGATTGTAAGACAGTTTGATACTAAATATTGACTCAGTAAATTTTAAATTGTTATTTAGGATCTCAAGAGAGCACCCAAATTTTTTTGAGGTGTTAGAGCTTGTTAAAATGATTTTATAATAAAAATATGAAACAGAAGTCGTGTTCCAATTTCCGTACTGCCGTTCTCATTACTGGACCCCATCTACCGTACGTGTTCCTATTACCGGACCCCATTCACCGTTTGACGACAGATTTGACTATAACCTCACATTTTTGTTTACAACTGCATATCGATCTCAGTGCCTGCTACATAAATCACGATGAAAATGTCAAAAGCAGAGAAAGATGGGAAATTGAAAATTAAGAAAAAAACGTCAAGTCAATTATGCAATTCAAAAAACTTGCAGACAGAAGAATCAAATAAGAAAAACAATTACAGAGAGAGAAACAAAGATTAGAAAAAGAAAATAAAAAATTACGAAAGCAAGAAGAGAAGTTGGAAGCCATTGTAAACAGAAAAAAGTCTGTTGAGGAAGATTTAATGGACGAGACAGAAGCTATTGATTTACAAAAGCAGATTGGAGAACTTCAAGAGAAACAATTAAAACTAAACCAAAAAAGAAACAAAGATCCATCATGAGTAATTTTTGTAATGCAAGTTATTCTTGAATATTCATAACATCGTAAGTTGATTACTATTATAGTCTCAAGCTTTTTTACTGATTTTTGTCAGTCTAATTAAAATATTATAAAGCAATAATATCTCATGATATGAAACAGAAATCTTTTTAATGAATAAATTTTTTTTAATAAATGCAAATAAGTTATTTCATATAAACAATCAGTAATTAAACTTAGATTAGTTTCAGCTTAACGACAATTAAATCTATTAATACTAAATAAAACTTCACTTGGCAAAAATTTTTCAAGAATAACTTTCATTACAAAAATTACTCATGATGGATCTTTGTTTCTTTTTTGGTTTAGTTTTAATTGTTTCTATTGAAGTTCTTCAATCTGCTTTTGTAAATCAATAGCTTCTGTCTCATCCATTTAATCTTCTTCAACAGACTTTTTTCTGTTTACAATGGCTTTTAACTTCTCTTCTTGCTTTCATAATTTTTTATTTTCTTTTTCTAATCTTTGTTTCTCTCTCTGTAATTGTTTTTCTTTTTTGATTTTTCTGTCTGCTATCTTTTTGAATTGCATAATTGACTTGGCGTTTTTTTCTTGATTTTCGATTTTCCATCTTTCTCTGCTTTTGACATTTTCATCGTGATTTATGTAGCAGGCACTGAGATCGATATGCAGTTGTAAACAAAAATGTGAGGTTATAGTAAAATCTGTCGTCAAACGGTGAATGGGGTCCAGTAATAGGAACACGTACGGTAGATGGGGTCCGGTAATGAGAACGGCAGTACGGAAATAGGAACACTTCTATTTCATAATTTTATTATAAAATCATTTTAACAATCTCTAGCACCTCAAAAAAATTTCGGTGCTTTCTTGAGATCCTTAATAACAATTTAAAATTTACTGAGTCAATATTTAGTATCAAACTGTCTTAAAATCATGGTAACAAAATAAAGTGAATTTACGGGTGTACGGTAGATGGTGCGTTTACCCCTACTTGTTGTACTTATAGCGATTACTAAAAAATGTAAGAAATATACATCATACCTACCCATACAAAATTTTTCTTGTTACGTTGAGTAAGAAGTTTCGCAGACAGTTGGCTAAGTGTGAAGAATGAGAAAAAAACTACAAACGACGGTTTTCATCAATATGTTGAACACTAACAGTTTTTTCGCTCGCTCCAAACAAGTACCACATCGTCTCATTCAAGAAGACTCTATCATTAAGAATTCCATTAATCTTAAGGCCTGCTCTTTTCCACATAGTTATTGCTTTCATAACTATTTGATGCAGCACGGTTCCCGACGGACTCCCTTTACTAAGAAAACATCATAATGTCTGAGAACATTCTCCTGTAAATGTTTAAAATATAAATACGAGGAAATGATTTTCTTTTTTTTTCTTTCTGTTGTTGGAAAGTATTCTTTCCTAGATCAGTTAAACCTTCTACCCTCAAGTTTTGCTTGTTAAAACATAGCATTATATTATTCAACTTTATTTGATCTAGAAGTAGAATACCTAAAATAACGACAAAAATTTACCTATGTATAAAAAAATTGATAAGTTATGTATAACTTTAATAAATTTGAGCCGAAGCAAATGCAAAACAACCAAAACTAATTAAAATATTGAGCTAGCCTAGACTTAGCAAGTTTGGTTTTTTTAGTTCCTTATGCTCTTTATGTTTATACTGTTAACTGTCTACAGTAACTTGCAGTTTAAAAAAGTTCTGCTTATACCTCGAACAACAGACTTATCCATATTAATCGTTTTCTCCTTAATAAGCTTAAACGTCCTGTGTTAGAAGCCATCAGAGTCTTTAGTAACTTAAATGTAGGAATTTAAAGTTTTTATAGATGGTAAAGCTAGAACCTTGTGAGTCCTTAAGTGATTGTAGGTTCTCTCACTTTAAGTTCGCAAAAGTAGGCACTTATATATCCACTAATTAGTATATCAGACTCCACGTGCATATTTTACCTTCGAAGAATCAAAGCATGCTCTTACGAATAATTTTTGTGGTTCTGCTAAACTTTGGTAATGCCTCTACAGTATCTTCTCATTACTTTTTGCGTATTCTGCTATAAGTGGTCCAATTTCTTCCTTAGGTCTATTATTCTTGAAGAGAAAAAGATGTACGTTACTTCGCAATGCGTTACTACAAGATTGACTACATGAATGATACTATTTAAAAAGTATAAAGAGGTTTTTTTTTCTTTAAATCGCAAATTTCGTACATTAAAATTTTGTTTAATGGCTGTATAATTTTTTCATTTAATATAAAGTCTCTGCTTGTATTTTCTTGTATCACTTTTTTTTTTCTTTGACAAGCACAGCTCATAATACACATCTTCGTGCCTGGGAATCAAGTGTTGTCTCACTCTTTTTTAATACATATCTCACACTTGTCTTTGTTTGGTATGTTATAAATAATATTTTATTTAATTAGCCATTATAAAAAGTAGTACTTATGCAGAAATCGTACTTGTTACCGTAGTCCCTCAGGGACAAGCACAAAATCACTATTGTAGACAATTATTTAATGAGTTAATTAATTTTATCTATTGTAGTAACTGCTTTAAAGCCAGTGTCGACTAATTTCTCCTCCAAGGATATCTGTAAAACTCAACGTATGATACATTATATGCCAACTATACTCAAAAATCAATGCCTAGTAATATTACTTATGCAATTTATTTGGACATGGAAATTAAGTAAGAACCACAGCCAACAACTATTATCACCACATGCATTAAGCGTCATGTCCGAAAACATAATAACTTTTTTTTCGATCGCCGAATATTTATCTTTTCAAAGGGTCCACATAATGTATTAAGCACCTGACATGATAACTTAAGGAATCCAGTTCAGAGGCTACTCAAAGATTACGTTATTTTTTGAAATCTATTTACAAATATAGAAAAACTGAAGTTCTTTATTGGTCACGAAATTCAGAGACTTGTTACATTCTACAGAATTTATTTCGAGTAGTACGTCTTCCAACAAACTGTTGGGTCCATTTAAAACAACGAATGATATTAAACGAAAATTGTATTACGGTAGAAAACAATTAAACTACTTGTATTGGTCGTTTTGTACAAGGTGATTAATTTATTAATTTTCACAAACAAAAGTTGTCTAAATTTAAGTGTTGTTATTTACTAAATTAAGCTTTCTCATCATTAACCATTTAACAGTTATTCGTTGTACTTTGCAATATAAACTATAGCCTGAAAACAGAATTGCCGTATTTATCCACAAAGTAATAAGTATGGTGTAATTTGTTTCCAGATCTTTAAGTATTTTGTTATCTGGTACCAAATTCATCCACAAGTCGTTAAAACTCTTTTTTAACTTCTTTTCCAAATTCCTTTCCGTTTACGTGATATTTTTTTGGTCACACTTTCCATTTCGAATGTTAATATTTTGCACTGATTCTCTGGCTTTGGACTGGCGGTTTATTGACAAAACTGGTGTTCATAAAAAAATATGTTTTTGGTAGTAATTAGTAAGACAGTAAGTACGTTTTTTCTTGATTTATGTCTACATAATGTGTTACATATCTCTTTTGTTATATTTTAATCACCGGTAAAAATTTTAGTGATACTTTTTTAACAAACTCAAAACGATCGACTTCCTCTCACTGATATCTCAGCATTTCTATTCGTAAAAATGTTTCGTTACTTTTAAATTGTTTTGCTTGTTGGCCCACAGTTCTCATTATTATGTTAATTTCTGTTTGTATATCTGTTATTAAATTTAACAAAATCAAGAGAATCAGATTAGGGGCCCTAAATATACTGTGGATGTAAGAGTAAAATGACTGAAAACCGTTTGTTGTTCTACATGGGGACGAGGAATATTTTGCCTTCATAATTGGTTGGTATAACGAATCATTCATCATATAATTATTGAATACATATTCACCAAACTTTTGGACAGCATTGGTACGTGGCATAATACTCATTATATCTTCCTTCTATAAGTTTTGCTTTTTTCCATGCAACCAAATTCCATCGTTGCGAAATTAACTAACGCAACTGTTTATAATCGATCAAAGATACTATCACAAAGGGGATAAATTCGGATAGGTCCCCTGAAAAATAAAAGGAGTTACAGAAAACATTGTCCGCCAGATACATTTTTAATCCTCACTTCAATGGGATAGGATGTTTTAATTATAACTTTTATATCTTTGTTCAATCACTTAAGGTAGTTTTTAAGGGTTGATAGACTATTCAGTTGATTCAGTATTATCATGACCTTACTAGTCAATTTGTACTAGTTCGAAAGAAGCCACTTAAAAAATTTTTATTTTGGCCTTCGAAGCCTTTGTAGAACAAAAAGCTGAGAAAGCTTATACAGTTCTATAAGAAATGTATTTTTGAAATCCAAGTAATAAAAAATAAATTATCATTTAAAAATCTAGAAAAATACCAAAAGTGGTAAAAAAGACTAAACAAAGATAATATTTAAAAATCCTTCACCATTTCAAAGGGAAATCAAAGTTTATTTGGGGCACCTTAAACCAAGTTTTTTTTTGACTTTCGTGTTACTTATGTTTATTGTATGCTACAATGGATAACTTTGAAAGGGTAAAGGATTAAAAACCTGAAATTTTTAATTAACGCACGCCTTCATCGATATTACGTACCAAAGAGTCTTTAATTAATTAATTTGTTACCTGCTACAGTTTGATGTAGAACATCTGAAAAAATGCATGGCATGGCTCTGTTTTTCATTGATGGCTTATGTTTAACTATACGATGTATACTGCCATCAGGCGTAATATGCTCCAATTCTTTTGCAATATCGTCATGATTGAAGTGCATGTCACATATCAAATGACATTTTGATTTTTGCCCATTGGGCACTACTTGTTACCATCATCCAAGAACATCATCCAAATAATCATGAAAACCTGTGATGTAGACGATCATTATTTTTACCCTTATCTAAACTCACATAAAATGAAAGGTTTACGTTACACTCGTTGGTTTAACTAATGCTAAGGATTCGCTGACACTGCTATTATTAGAACGTCTTGTCTCGGAACTAGGAATAAAAGAAAACATTGCTATTAAAACCAGATGTCGATAAAAGAAATATTCACAAAAATCACGTTTTTCTTGAGGTATTTCCGTCAAGTACCACGTTTTTTTTTTAAGATAAATGCAAAGAGCAGCAGTCCATCGTGATGAATCAAAGTAAATGAATCACAAGGTGAATGAACGAGGTGTGATCAAAAAGTAAGGTGACTTTTCAATTTTATAAGATAGGATTTATTTATTCATCTAAAACAATGTTATTCCCTTTAAAATAATACCCCTCAGATACAATGCACTTGTGCCAACGATTTTTCCAGTCGTCAAAACACTTCTGAAAGGCTATTTTGGGTATTGCTTTCAGCTCCTCCAACGATGTAGCCTTAATCTCCTCAATCGGAAAAAGTCGCTGGGGGCCAAGTTTGGTGAATATGGTGGCTGAGGCATGATGGAAGTACAGTTTTTGGCCAAAAAACTACTAACTAATAACGACTTGTGCGCAGGTGCATTATCATGGTGTTCACGGATACACGTCTCATACCCAAAACATCCGTCAAAATTGATTGGCATGAGCCAAACGATATCTCAAGATCATCAGCTATTTTTTTAATCGTAATTCAACGATCTTTTAGCACCATTTCTTTCACTTTCTGAACATTTTCGTCGGTGTTTGACGTGCTGAATCACCTGGAGCGAGGGTCATCATTAACATTTTCTCGGCCTTCTTGGAATAACTCATACCACTTATAGACATTTTTTTTGCTTATAGTTGACTCACCGTACGCCACTGTCAAAATTTCAAGAGTTTTTAAGCACTTAATACCATTTTTTACATAAAAATTAATACAAACTCTTTGCTCTATTACTTTCAACAAAAAGAAATCGCCGAGTACGCAAGCACGAGTCTAACCTTTAAGTCTCTCACATAAAAACAACACATGCTATATAGTCAAAACTATGAATTTATGATCGTGACTAGTGTACCAACATAATAAAAAACAATTTTTTAACTTAGAGTGTAAAGAGCGCGCGCAATTCAAAAAGTCACCTTACTTTTTGATCACACCTCGTACATCAATGTATATAAGAAGACTACATAGTATTAATTAAATACTGCTTATTGGTTATCGATTACAGAGAATCGAGAAGTATTTGCTGCAGTATTAGTTATAGACTTCATTTAATGCTAAAAAGTTATTTTCCATACATGACCTACAAAAGCAGCTGTCCAGCAGTAGCGGTGAAACAAATTGTTGGCACTCCATGACCAGAAATATAATAATAATAACTTTAAAAAAAAAAATCATCATAATAATAATAGTAATTATATGCGAACCTTCACCGTATGTACAGGTTTTTTCTGTGAGTTTTATCTATAAATAAGGCTACTTTTGATCGCAATGACACTTACATTGCAAGTGCATGCTTCATTTCCTTGCAGTAGATGGCTCTGATGCTAGTTAGAATGTGCGGACCCGACCCTGCTGCGCAACCATCGGTAGAAGAATAGGCTCTTTAGCCGTCCTCCACTACTTTTTCTTTCGCGTCTCTGCTTATCGTGCAAGGCCACTGCGCGAGCAGAGAAGTCTCGACCATTATTGCGAGCACATACATTTTGTAGCTTCTTTAAGAAGCCCTTTCATACAAGTAAACATTAAACCTTTTCTTGTTAATGTTAACAAGCGTTTAAATATTTCACCTTCTTCCACAACTTTTGGACATGGCAGCCATGGGACTGCAAGTCAAGCCGACTCTTAGGCAACACATATATCCCATATTGGTGACCCCGACTGTCTTAAGGAAGAAGGAAGTTATTGTTACTTCGTAGAAAGTGTAAGCAGCAATTTCGGGCAGTGGCAGCAGCAATTTTTTGCAGTAGCAGCCATTATTGTTGCCTATTGAGAGCCAGCCTTCCTGGTGCTCATGCTAACACCTCGTCAATGATTCTCCCGAAATACATCGTCTCAGCCTCTTGACGCCTAAAACACTGATCCATCTGAGGCCACCCTAACGTTTTAAGTACAGCGCACTTGACAGTGCAGCATTTTTGCATGTTCACACCGGCCAATGACATTACCCAGCAAAAGCCCTTCATCGATGTTGCTCATCACGCTCGTTCCAGCCTAGCACCGTGCCTCAGCTCACTGTCTTACTGCAGCTCCTCCAGGTACTCATGCGTGCTTTTGCGAAGTGCAATTTTGCCGGACATTTACAATTATATTTAAAGCGATTCAATAGTGTTTGCCTGTTTCCTTTTCTTTTTGTTTTTTGCGTACCAGCTTGCTTTTATACATTTATATATATTTACTTGCGTTGTTTACAATTGCAGCCTTTGCATGGGCCCACGTAAACTTGCGTTTTGTTTTTCGTGTCTCAGCACGCACACGCTTGCATAACTCGCTGCGTTTTCTCGGAAGTACCTCGTTTTCCGCCTAAAAACATGTTGACTGTTATTTATTCATATTTTTCTTACCACTCTTTTAACATGTCACTCAGTGTATTTAAGACTTTTATCGTTATTATTTTTCTTTTTAATTGTAACACGTTATTTTTTAAAATCTTGCAGTACTACACTCTCGTCGTGCATTTTGAGTTGAAAATTTTTTGTTTAAGTGTTCTATTAAAAATTTTTGATCATGTCCACCGAAGAGCTACAAGCGTCGCTCAAGCTAGCGATGGACAAAATTGCAGAGATAGAACCACAGGTGCAGGGTAGAGCTAACAATTTTTACGCAAGAGGTAATGATAGCGGAAATCTGACAGCGCAAGTAGTGGCTGCTGCGAGAGCACCTAAAATAACGAGCTTTATGCGTTGCCATCCTTAGGCATGGTTTGCTCAAGCCAAAATTACACTAAGAAATTGCGGTATCACGGCCTCCGCAACCAAAGCGGATGATATTGCTGAAAAATCAGATGCGAATTCAATGATGTCCATTCTTGATTTATTAAATTTGCATTTAAGGCCTGCACATTTTTACAAACGAAATAAGAAGCGTATAATCTTTACTTTTAATGGCTTGTTGGAACAGCGTCTCTGTCAGCTTTTGCGCAACCAGGTTTCGCAGGAAGGCAAACCGTCGATGATTTTAAGCACAATGCATGCCGTGGAGACAGGTTGTGGGAAGCAGGTTCTGAGGATCGTTTTCCTGGAGCAACTTTCTCCTTGTTGTTGGGCAGCCCTTTCGATTCATAATATCACATCTCTGACAGCTTTAGTGGATGCAGCAGGCAGATACTGCGACTCCCTCGCCTCTGAACACTTGAATATCTCCGCTGTCAGAACTTGTATCCAAGCCACGACTCTACCTATTAACTTTGTAGCTAATCCTCAGATTTTGTCCATGGATGTTCCATCCCTTAAGCTTTTTAAAAAATTGTCAAACAACATTGATACTTAAAAAAAAAGTGTCGATCACCTCGTGGGTAGCCATTGGATCGGCCTCTCTCGCGGCCACTCAAAGTTTTGTGATCGTAACGACCACTCTCACCGCAATGATGACAAGGCTACCTAGTCTAATTCAAGCCCCGGCTCCAATTCTGATGGTCTTTGCTTCATCCACCGTAAGTATGGCACTAAGGCGTTTCGCAGTAAGGGCGACTGCTCTTGGCCCAAGGCACTGGAAAACTAGACTCTCTTCCTCGCGTGGAAGCTGCGAGCGAGGCTTTCTCTGGAACAAAACGCTTCCACATCCGCGCCATACCGTCTGGTCTTCTTTTTTCTGTTGACACAGGAGCAGAAGTCTCCTTGCTACCTAAGACCGATCCTTCAGCTTATGCCACTGACTATAAACTGTACGCAGCCAATGATTCCGTAATTTACACTTATAGTGAGGTAAACCTGGTTCTCAATCTGCGCTTCAAACGCCTTTATCTCTGGAAATTCCATCTTGCCGACGTTCCTAGCCCTTTTTTGGGGGCAGACTTCCTGCACTCTTTTAGTCTAATTGTTGACGTTTTGCGCTGCAGGCTCATTGACCCTCACTCGAACTTATACTCAATTGGCTGTCTCAGTGAGGCCACCTCTCCCAAAGTCAGTCTCTTTTCCTCTCGCTCTCAAATTTCTCAAATTCTTGCTGACTTCTCAGAGGTCACAGACGAAGAACCTGCTTATTTTATTAAGGCTAAAGACGTTTTTCACTACATAGAAACTCACGGTCCACCGGTTACCGAACGCACGTATCGTATCGACCCTGAAAAATACCAAATTGCCAAAGAAGAATTCGAGTAGCTTGTTGGAAATGGTACCTGCTGGTACTCCAAGAGCCCTCAGGCCAGCCCAATCCACAAGGTGCGCGAGAAGGATGGCTCTTGAAGAATTTGCGAGGACTATCGCCGTCTAAACTCTCGTACGGTTCCGGATAAGTACCCCATTCCTTACCTTCACGATTATTCTGTTCTCTTGGAGGGTAAAAATGTTTTTTCAAAACTGGATCTGTACAGAGCCTATCATTAGATCCCTATCGCACCCACGAATATAATTCAGACTGCAGTCACGACCCCGTTCAGTCTGTTTGAGTATGTTTTTAGGCGCTTTGTCCTTTCAAAGATATATTCATCAGGTTTTGGGTGATCTGAACTTTATTTTTGTTTATATTGACGATATTTTAGTTTTCTCTCTCTCTCTCCTGAAGAACACGATTGTCACCTCACGATGGTTTTTGAACGTATTAAAAAATTCGGTCTCCACCTTAACTTAAGCAAATTCGAATTTCACAAGTCGGAGATCGTTTTTCTTGGCCACCTCATCGACCAGGATGGCTCAAGGCTGTGCAAAGAAAAGATTCAGGCCATTTACAATTTTCCCAAACCCAAGACGGTCATCGAGCTCTGAAGGTTTTTGGGCCTTGTAAATTTGTATCGGCGCAGTCTTTTCAATGCTGCATCTGTTCAGGCTCCTCTCTACGCATTTACGCACGACTCAAAAAAAAAAAAAAACGACCACCGGCTAATTTAGTGGATGGAAGAATCCATCAAGTCTTTTGAGGACACTAAAAATAGTCTCATTAACGATTGCCTTCTTCACTCTTTAGCGTTTTTCTCTTAAAAATTCACTTTGACTCATTGTCAGTGCAAATACACTACTTACGATAAGGAACTTAGTGCCATTTACACGTTGATAATGTACTTTAAATAGTTTATTGAGGGTAGGTGCCTTAAAATCGTCACTGACCATAAATACCTGGCTTATGCTTTCGCGCAAAAGACTGACAAAGCCTCTTCTTGTTAGTGCTGACACCTTTGCTTCATCTCTCAAATTTCCACAGAGATCGAACATTCACCCGGCACAGACAATGACACAGCAGACGCTCTTTCTCGCGTCAACATGATTTGCCTACCTACTGATATCGAGATGCTTAAACTTATTTAGCATCAGCAGCATGACGGCAAGCTAAAGTCACTCCTTGAGTCTTCAGACTGTTCATTAAAACTTAAAAGCATCGAACTAGGTCTCGAACATCTTCGTCTCTTCTGCAATCTCACCGGCAAAATTCTTCGTCCCTACGTTCCGAAAACTTAACGCAAACGAATTTCTTATCTTTTTTATAGTTTTTCTTATCCTTGCGCTGAGATAACAGACCAACTGATTCGTCAAAGATACGTTTGGCCCAACATGCATCGAGATATAAAATCTTGGTCTCATGGCTGCCTCGATTGCCAACAATCTAAGATTTTTTGTCACGTCAAAAATGAGCCCAGTCAATTTATGGCTCCTGACAACAGATTTCGTCATGTCCACATGAACATCGTTGGTTCTCTCAAGACCTGTAAGGGTTTCTCGTATCTTTTAACTATCATTGATGGTTTCTCTCATTGGGTGGAGGCCGTCCCTCTCAAGGATATTCAAGCCTCCACGATTCTTTGTACTTTCCAGGAAACTTGGGTCGCTCGCTTCGGTGCCCCGCGATCTCTCACTATATATCAGGGATCACAATTTAAATTCACGATATTTAACGCCTACCTTTCCTTCATAGGCTGCCAGCGCCAAAAAACTGTTGCCTACCATCCAGCTGCCAACGGGCTCATCGAAAGCTGGTATCGCAATTATAAGGCCGCACTCATGTGTCACATTAATTATAAATGAGTTAAACTTCTCCCCACAGTTTTGCTTGGCCTTCGCACTGCAGTCCAGACTGACACAGGAGCCTGCCCTGCCAAGTTATAATACGGTACCACCTTAAGCCTGCCTGTTGAATTCTTTATTCCTGATGATTTTTTTGCGAATCCTCAAACTTTTATTAAGGACTACAGGAAACACATAAGAACACTTGCGTTAGCTGATTTGTAACTCAGAAACTGCGAACTTGTAGTTTTCAATATCACTGTTATTGTTAAGTCGAGGTTAATTTTAAAAACAATCTGTAAAACTTCATTTAAATATCTTCTTAACTTGCGCTAGCAACGTTAATGTTTTAGGTTTAATTTGTCATCAGTCACATCTACATACATTTCAAGTATTGTCTAAGTACATTTTGTAATTATATTAAACATCATTTGAGTCTTACAATATTATAATGGCCTACACCTGCGCGGCCACAGCGTAATTACACACACTTGGTAAATTGTCACTTTTGTATATATCCTCCCTTCTGCACTTTCTTGGGGGGAAGTATGTAGGGACTCCATTGCATTTAAACGAATGGTATCTAACGTTAACTGTTACTAGGTATGAACAATCTAGTTTGTGTTGTATTGCGATCCAAATAGAAATGTTTCTGTCAAGTTGCGTTAAAACATTTTTTTCATACTTTCTTTTTTTTTTTTTTTTTTAACTACGTCATATACCCAGTATTACAGCGACAGCTGTACTATCTAAGTATGTTCTATCTAAGGGGGGGGGGGGGTGTTAGGACCCAACCCTGCTGCACAACCATCGGTAAAAAAGTAGGCTCTTCAGCCGTCCTCCACCTCTTCTTCTCCCACGTCTCTGCTCATCATGCAAGGCCGCTGCGTGAGCAGAGAAGTCTCGACCGTCATTGCGAGCACATACATCTTGTAGCTTCTTTAAGAAGCCCTTTTATACAAGTGAACATTAAACCTTTTCTTGTTAATGTTAACAAGCGTTTAATCGTTTCACCTCCTTCCGCAACTCTTGGATACAGCAGCCATGAGACGGCCAGCTCAAGCCGACTGTTAGGCAACAGACATATTCCATAAAAAGACCCTATATATACAGATATATATTTCATCTTCTTCGTTACTTCGTGTGGCTGCAACGCTTGGAGAATGGTCAATAATCGGGTATCGGTTCCTTAAAAAGCACATAATTTCTGCTGCTGATTGCATGACTCATTCTTTCTTTGAAACATGTTTGATTTCTTTTAGCTACGTCTCTTATTGTGTTGCAAAGCTTATCATTACGTTGGTCTAGACCATAATCAAAGAAAATTTATACGAGTACTTATTTGCTAAAGAGTTATTACTTTGTCATTATATACTAAATTATTTAAGACTTTTGACAATAAACACTTTAAAACTCCTGCTTAATCAAGCATAACATTAAGAGATTTATTTATCACTGTACGAAAATTTAATTATTTTTTTTAAAACGCAGGGCTCAAAAATTCAAGTAATATAGGATTCTATTAAAGGCCAATTTCATAGCTTTGCCTATTTTTTATCAAATGTTGACTCTAAATAATTGAAAACCTGATTTCAAAAGCATGTGCTCAGCAGATTCAGCAACAACGCGTACGAGAAAAACTGATTATTAGCTCGCAAATTTCGTACGATCCTAGATTTTCCCATGTAACAAGGACACATTTAAAAAATCAATTTTTATGAGAGTTATTATTAAGATTTATGAGTGCACCATTTGTACTCAAACCATTTAAGTCTTGAATAAGTAATGAAAATACAGCTTTATCAACAAATTTTTTCCAATCGTCTAAACAAAAAAAACAGCTAAAAGAATATTGCAGAGTCTTAAAATAAATTCTGGAGGTCGTAATTGAATAACAGTGTAACCAATACCAAGTTTCTGGCAACTAGCGTAAGGGCCTAACGTATTTGCTAGCTCAAAATCGTTGAAATTAAATCTTAAAGGTAACACAAGTTCACTGTCAGCATCACAAGTCTCGCTACAAAACCTGCAGTACTTCTTTTTCTGCAAATTACTCAAAATTTTATTACTAACGACGTATTTTTTTGCTTTTAAACAGTTTACGTATTTTTTAATATAAACTAATAGTGTAAGGGTAAACTAAAGTTGTGTTGGTTTGATTGTAGGGTGAGGTGTATGCGGGGAAGCGGGACATCGACGGTGGCACTAATAAACAATGACAAACGAAAACAAGCACTTGGGAGACACTTACATCGGTAAATCGTTGAAAATATCAATAGGCGTATACTCTAGTATTGACTCATAAATAGTCATTGTTGCAGTGTAAGTGTCTCCCCGCTCCGGTTTTCATCAGTTTTGGGAGACATAGAGCAGATTTTAGGAGCTGCGGAGCTCTCTCGAGCCTCGTCGATCAAGCGAACAGGACGCTCCCGCGTAGCCATCGCTGCTTGCTCTGCTTTGCTGCAACTTTTTTGTCAGGCCATGCCAGCACGTTATAGTTTGAATAGAAGTTTGGGGCCGTCTTGCCAGTGCCATTACAATTGGCTACACTCAACTCGCATTCAACCAACACCTTCCGTTCTCATAACTCGTAAGTCATAATTTCCGCCTGCACTTCAAATAAAGTTTCGAAGCATCTTGTTAGCTTAAAATTTTTCGTACTTCAAAACACAATTTACTTAAGGACAACGTATTTCTTTTGCTCGTCAACGTTGTAAGTAAAGCTTCTATTAATTAAGCATTTATACTTTTTCTTCATACATTTATCTTACGTCTCTGTACTACTAAAGTTAAGAATATAGGTTGTTTGTAGCACTTTCCAAATAGTTTATACATTATTGTTCTTACTTCGTCACTTATAATAATCTTTGTTGGAAAAATTTCAAAGCCAGCCTCTCATTTACAACAACAGGCATATGTCTCTTAGTCAAACAAAGAATGATTTGCTTCGTTTTGCTTTCGATGTGTCCGTTCGCTACTTGGAATGGTTAAAATATATTCAAGTGAACGTTTATCTTAAACATTGGTAGCAGAGCTTTGGAAAATTTCAAGGCTACGTGACGTTTCACATCACTGCAACCCAGCAAAACATCAACAAGTGTCAGCTAGAGGACAAAGCGAAGAACAAGAAAGAAGATTTTTCATTCTTCTTGGTGTGGATCTTCTAAGCACACAGTGAGGCAGTCTACCTACTCCGACACTTTTTCATCTTCGTTCCACTTACATCGGCTCGCGGCCCATGGTCTTCGGCAATTGTATGAGCATGATAACGTGGAGGAGAGGTGTACCTAAAGGTAAGCCAAGCTGCTTTTGTTTTCTCTGTCCTTCTTGGCCTCTTGTTGATTTGTTTATGGGCAAACTCACGTACCTCGAGTTAAATGACTCACTGTAAGTCGTTAGAAAGAATAACTGTGTATTTTTCGTGTGAAAATTCTTACTTTTATACGCAATAAGTTTTTTCTGTAAAAATGAGATCGGAGTTAAAGGCACAATTGGCACTCGTACCCAATATCAAAAATTTCTACGCTAATTTGACCAGCAAAGTTGGTGCAGAGGTTTTAACAAAATTGCACTTTAGTATTCGATTGAAATTATTCAACCCCTACTAGGCACGGTTTGTTAAGCGTCATAATAACTTGTTACAATATGATGAATTAAAGAATAATGATTATTTTAAAAATGATGTCTATACTTCAGTTGAAAGTAAGTATATTAGTGCTGAATCTCGTTTGCAAGACAAACAAGTCAAATTTGGTAGCCCTGGTCCACCTACCCAGCTTTCTCAAATCGGTCAAAATATTACGCAAAACGTTCCCTATCTCTTACTTCCAACAATTGCGTTGCCTATTTTTACCGGCAATCAAGACGAGTGGGAGAGCTTTAAGCAAAGGTTTTGTTCAATGATAAAAGTTAAAGCTAACATTCCATGTGTCGTCAAGCTTCAACACTTATTAATCGAGGTTCAAGGTCAAGCAGGCTAACAGCTTAAAGGGCTCAATGTTACTGATGCTAATTTTGACGTGGCTTGGGAGAAATTATTACGTCGCTGTCGATATAATAATACGAGAATCCGTCTTTTTAACACGTAAGAAAATTTAATTTAACTTCCAACAGTTAAAACGCGTAGTGTACAAGACTTAAATAAGCTTGTTGACCATGCCAAAGAAGCTGTGCGTGCACTACGTGAATTGCAATGTCCAATTGGTCAGTACGATGATTGGACTGTACACTGCATCAAACGCAAACTTGATTTAAACTCTCGGGAGGCATAGGAAGAGTCTCAAGAAAATGTATTAGGTTTTTCAACTTATTATGATTTGGTCAAATTTCTAGAGCGACGCATTCAGTCACTAGAGCAAGCTCGTACTTCTGTCGATTCACACGAATCTCCAGCTAAACCTACCAACCAAGTTAACCCTCGAGCCAATAACTTTAGACGCGTTGCTGCCAACAATGCGCAGACGCTAGATAGGTCTGAATCAAAGTCAGTTCCCTTTTGTGACATTTGTAGAGGTACTCATTGGTTACAACGATGCTCTAAATTTAATGAGCTAGCTCAAGCTCAGCGCCTTGAATTTTGCAAAAAGGAAAAGCTTTGCTTAAACTGTTTACAAAAAAATCACTTCTTAAAAAACTGCCCTTCGACAAACAGATGTTTCACTTGCCAAGAAAAATACCATACAAAATTACATTGCGATGTCAAGCACAAAACTAACACTTAGACAAAAGCTACTGCAATTACGCACACAACCCTAAAATCGCCAAAGAATTAAGACTTTGCACAACCATTCTCGGCATTAGTTCTGAATGAGCTTACTCATTGCTTGCCTAGAGAAAAATTTTCTAGGTGCAATTGGTTGCACTTAAAACGCTTAGATCTTGCAGATCCTCAATTCTTTGAGCCTGATAAGGTTGATTGTATTATAGGGGCAGACGTTTATTTACCTATGATTCTGAAAGGGCTATTTAAAGGCCTTGACAGAGCTTCTGTCTCGCAAAATTTGGTATTTGGTTGGCTCATTACCGGCATGGCGTCATCCAACGCTGGGAATTTACTTGAAGGTTGCATACGATTATTATACTTACACATAACCAAATCTTTCAGAATTGATTACAAAGTCTTGGGAATTGGAGGAGGTACCTATTAAA
Organism: Copidosoma floridanum; assembly: GCF_000648655.2. Next base: position 506,654 of record NW_019384230.1, on the reverse strand, counting down.
ATTCCTATGACAGCAGAGTAAGAGCTTTGCGAAAATTACTTCATAGGCACGTACTCTCGTGACAAGAGAGGTCGTTTTATAGTTCGTTTGCCTTTTGCGAAACGGACAGTTTTTGCTCCTTTGCGACCTTGCAGCCACTCGCTGCTGCGTGCCTCTCTCTCTCTCGAAGCATAGACTTCTGCGTGACTCAGATCTTTTGAAGGTTGAGGCAAATTTTAGTGCACCATGATGACGCCGACTGGTAAAGGATCCTGTGGAGAGAGGACTTTACCCTGCCACTTTAGGACTTTTGATGCACCACAGTAACTTATGGGACTGCCTCAGCACCATGTTTAACACTTTACGTGATGAAGCAGATTGCTTTTGACGGAGCCGACAAGTTCCCGGAAGCCTCAGCGATTCTGCATTATCAGCTATATGTGAATGATTTATTTGGAGGCGCCGATACTCCTGGTAAAGCCATACAGCGTCGCGATCAGCTCATTAGTCTGCTGCAAGGTGCGGGCATGACGATTGCCAAATGGGCTGCGAACGACTTAAACTTGCTTGATGGATTGGTGGAAACTTCTACTTCTGAAGTAGAGGTCAATATTGATGATATAGTCTCTACTCTGGGCCTCAAGTGGCGGTCAAGTAATGATTCGTTCATATTTAAAGTGCCTTCCCCGCAAAATAATTTGGCTGTATCCAAGAGATCGATATTATGTAAAATTGCTCGACTATTTGATCCTATAGGTTGGCTTGCCCCTATCATTATCATCGCCAAGATCATAATGCAGTACCTATGGTTAAGCAATTTAGGATGGGACGACCCAGTATCCGAGGACTTGCAAAGTCGCTGGTTGAAATTCTGCCACGAGCTCGACGGTGTCTCAACTTTAAGCATCCCACGATGGTTTGATGCAGACGAAAAGGGCTCATGGGAGCTTCATGGGTTTGCCAACGCCTCCCAACGAGCCTATGCAGCAGCCATCTATGCCGTGGTGCCCGGTCAATCAGCGTCACTGGTGCTAGCAAAGAGCAAGATTGCTCCGACGAAAGTTCAATCACTGCCCCAGCTAGAACTTTGCGCTGCCACTTTACTTACTCGATTGGTCGTACACTTGCTCTCTAAACTTCAACATCCACCGAACAAAATCCATTGTTGATCTGACTCCAAGGTCGTGCTGGAATGGTTGCAAGGCTATCTGTCACGATGGCGTACGTTTGTGGCAAATCGTATAAGCAAGATAATTTCTTTGTTGGCCACGGCAACTTGGAGACACGTCCGATCAGGCAATAATGCCTCTGACTGCACCACGCGAGGACTCGCGCTAATCAATTTAGCTGTTCTTTTACTTTGGTGGCACGGGCCAGCGAGGCTACTGGAAGGTGAGTCAGCATGGCCGTTGCAATCAACACTTACAGTGACCTTAGATGAGCCTATACATGCTCTGGTAGCCAGGAAAATCAGAGATTCCAAGAACCTGCAAGTATCACAAGACTGTTGATAACCAACTGTGCAGAAATATTAAACTTTTCGTAAAATACTTCGCATTTTTGCTTACTGTAGTCGCTGAAAATTACGCTCGTTAAATCATGTCAATGACAGCTCTTAAATCTTCTTCGGGCACAAAGAGTAGTTTACTGCTCGTAATTTTCTTTTTAGATGTATTTAACTCCGCCATTTTAAAGCAGAGCTACAACTACTCACTGCTGACAAATCGGTTTCGAAGCGCTGCCATCTGGCCAAGCTCAGTCCATTTATTTGCCAGCAGGGCTTGATCTTAGTTGGTGGGCGTCTGCAACACTCCCAGTTGATATTCAGCGAGAAGAACCCAATAGTCTTGCCTGGAAATTGCATTTTTATAAAGTGCCTAGTTGAAGAGACGCATCATCTTTTGCTACATCAAGGAGTTCAGTTGATGCTGTCGCGCTTATATCGAACGGTTTGGATCACCCGTATAAAGGCAGTTGCTACTGGTGCTTGTAATCAATGCATCACATGTAGGAAATTTAATGCCTGAAGTCCAGTTCAGCAAATAGGCCCATTTCCAGCAGTTCAAGTTACGCCGTCTCGTCCATTTTCATCAACCGGGCTAGACTACGCTGGGCCGGTACCAGTGTTATTTTCTCGTGAAAGAGGCACCAAAACTACAAAAGGCTACATTGCTATACTTATCTGCATGGTCACACGAGCGAATTATATTGAGATCGTCTCGAGCTTAACAACTGATGCCTTTCTTGCAGCTTTTTCTCGGCTTAGCCTACGCCGAGGAGTGCCCAGGTCAGTTTGTTCGGACAATGCTTCGACGTTCGAGGGTGCCGCCAAGGAGCTGCAAGTTCTGTTTGCCTAATCTTTGCCGTTCGTCGACACGCTTACCAGTCAACTAGCTTATCAAGGCGTAAAGTGGTCATTTATATCTCCAAGGGCTCCACACCAAAAGGAGAATCTGGGAGGCTGCTGTGCGTAACTTAAAGCACCACTTTTTGTGAGTCCTAGGAAACACGACTTTAAGCTTCGAGAAACTCACCACTTTGGCAGCAAAAATTGAAGCCTGCCTAAACTTCAGACCTCTCCCTACACTAAGTAACAACGCCAGTGATGCTGCAGCACTCACCCCAGACCACTTCCTCGTGGGTTCATCGTTGCTCGTACATCCAGAGCCATTTGATGCATCACAAGAGCCCAAACGATATACTGATCGTTGGTGGCTAGTCAGCAGTTTTAGAGACTCATTTTGATCCTGCTGGTGAGAGGAAGTTTTTCACCAGCTTCAAATACGTAACAAATGGCTCGATATACAAAATAAAATAATTTACAGAAACGTGACCTCATGTTAATAAGAGACAACTCAACTCCACCCGCACAATGGCCCATGGAATTGATTACTGATACACACCCAGGCTCTGATGGACTCCTCAGGGTAGTCACGATCAAGCCTACTGATTCCATCTTTACTCGTCACATCGTCAAGTTGATGAAGCTACCTACTGATAGTAAGATTGACCAATGCTTCTCAACGAATCAGGAGAGTGCTGACTCATCAAGGCAGGTAAATGAAAAAAATGTCAAGATATATCTAACGAATTTTATACATTCATATTTGTTATAACTTTATAAGCAAGTTTACAATAATTAGCTATCGCGCCCAGGTTAGTTAAAACAAAAGAAAAAAGGAATTTCCTGTTTTATTTTTATTATTATTCTTTTTCTATTTTTGAAAGTTTAGGATACAGATCTATCCAACCAATAGGCTTTCCTGTCTCGCGTTTAGTATTTTGGGTTTGGTCTTATTTTCACGCCCTTTCTCTGTTTTTTGACACTTATATGCGTCAAGGCAGATGATATGTAAGTGCGAACTAAAATTGTGCTGGTTTGATCTTAGGGTAAGATGTCCGCGGGGAAGCGGGGCGGGGCATTGATGGCGGTACTAATTGTTTAGTGGGAGACACTTCTATCGGTAAATCGTTGAAAATATCAATAGGCGTATACTCTAGTATTGACTCATAAATAGTCATTGTTGCAGTGTAAGTGTCTCCCCGCTCCGGTTTTCATCAGTTTTGGGAGACATAGAGCAGATTTTAGGAGCTGCGGAGCTCTCTCGAGCCTCGTCGATCAAGCGAACAGGACGCTCCCGCGTAGCCATCGCTGCTTGCTCTGCTTTGCTGCAACTTTTTTGTCAGGCCATGCCAGCACGTTATAGTTTGAATAGAAGTTTGGGGCCGTCTTGCCAGTGCCATTACAATTGGCTACACTCAACTCGCATTCAACCAACACCTTCCGTTCTCATAACTCGTAAGTCATAATTTCCGCCTGCACTTCAAATAAAGTTTCGAAGCATCTTGTTAGCTTAAAATTTTTCGTACTTCAAAACACAATTTACTTAAGGACAACGTATTTCTTTTGCTCGTCAACGTTGTAAGTAAAGCTTCTATTAATTAAGCATTTATACTTTTTCTTCATACATTTATCTTACGTCTCTGTACTACTAAAGTTAAGAATATAGGTTGTTTGTAGCACTTTCCAAATAGTTTATACATTATTGTTCTTACTTCGTCACTTATAATAATCTTTGTTGGAAAAATTTCAAAGCCAGCCTCTCATTTACAACAACAGGCATATGTCTCTTAGTCAAACAAAGAATGATTTGCTTCGTTTTGCTTTCGATGTGTCCGTTCGCTACTTGGAATGGTTAAAATATATTCAAGTGAACGTTTATCTTAAACATTGGTAGCAGAGCTTTGGAAAATTTCAAGGCTACGTGACGTTTCACATCACTGCAACCCAGCAAAACATCAACAAGTGTCAGCTAGAGGACAAAGCGAAGAACAAGAAAGAAGATTTTTCATTCTTCTTGGTGTGGATCTTCTAAGCACACAGTGAGGCAGTCTACCTACTCCGACACTTTTNTCATCATCAAAGATTTTTTTAATTATTGGAAAACTCTTTCTCTAGTTTTTCTGGTATCACGGAAATACGAGCATTCGAAATAAACTCATCCAAACAATTAATTCAATTTAAGATTATTTGGGGTATTAAAACCACTATTGCAAATAAAATTAAGTGATTTAACGATTTAAATTTGATTATAAAGACATTTTAAAAATAGTGATTTATAATATAGTTATTAGTGATGTATGTAAAGTAAATATTTTCTTCTAGAAACATTCAATTAAAGGATAATTTACTTTAATACCTTTTACCGTAGTATGTTACATCTTATCTTAAGCCTGTGTATTACTATGGAAAAAGAGAAATTCAGTTAGTGCTATTCAACTGATTACACTTTGAAGTTGAACCTACTTGCTCCGTACTTTTTTTCATTAATTAAAAATCATAATTATCGAAACTTTTCACTAACTTAGTTATGCAGGAAAATGGACTATCTTCTAGTAAGATCAAAACATACGAATCAACAAGTTAATAAATTTTTTTGCCATATTTTACACTTTTCGAGCCTAGTACTTCAAGTATTATAAACAACACCCCAATGGCATTGCTCAAAGACTGCAACTCATATTTATATCCTTCACAGATAACTGAGTAGATAGCAATTGGCCTTTGTAGAGGTCCACATCGTACCACATATGGCTGTACCGTTGCACCGTAAGATTTGACTTTTTTTTTTTAATCTTAAGCTGAACTGTCTTAAAAATTCTGTTTTTCTTCATCATTTTAATCCTATACAACTTGATCCAAGCACATTTTATAATGAATATTCATGAAAGACTGTATCAGTGGTAGTAATATTTGGAAACCTTAATTTTACCCATGTATGAAAAAAGATCTAGTTATGTCTTGCCTAGTTGTACCTCCCCTCTGAATATCTCTAACAACATTGATAGGTAACTGGATAAATGATCAAAGTAACAATAACAATTATGTATCTGCAAAATTAGATTAAAAACGTGACGAGCCAATTTTTTTTAGAAATATTGAATAACAATATCTCATACATTACATTCAAAGAAAAAGGATAACAAACCTTTACTTACTGACGTGTCAAAATGTCTGCAGTTTCTTATTTTTCATGCTTTCTTCTGCAATTTTGACCATTTTACAAGCTGAATTATTCCAAGTAACCAAAAATAGTATTTTTTTGTGACAAAAAATTGTTCATAGTCTTGTATTCGCTGTCATAGAATGTCATTATTAAAAAGAAAAATGTTTGAAAAACCGGTTGTCTGAAAAGAATAAATATTAATTGAAAACCTTCGGGTAAACCTAAACAGGGGTATACTTTAAATATTTTTTGCATTCCTGAGTGTTTGAAAATATTTTTTTTTTTTTTAATTGAACATTTCCACAGTGTTAATAAACTTACAGACACAGTTGTGTCTATTATAGAAGCTTCCATGTAGCAGCACTTAATACGCACTGTACATCTGTACACATTTATCATAATAAATTAACTGTATTACTTCAAACTTTTTTAAATTACAAGAACTTTTTTTATAAATCAAACCTTTTTTTAAATTTTTTATAGAACTTCTTCAAACGTTTTAGTTTTTATCACATTAGATCTGAAATGTCGATAAAAACAGAACTAATCACCTCTTGCAAAAACGTAACCAACACTAGGGATATACAACTTTTTAGGCAATGAGCTGTTAGTAAAAATCTTTTTCTTATCGACTTTAAAAGTACTTACAGAATTTTTTTTCTTATAAAAATTATGTAAGATTTCTAGAGTTCTTGCTAAACTACCTGTAGTAATGTACGTTTAATTATTTTATTTTATTTAAT
>NW_019384230.1:489013-500360 GCF_000648655.2 Copidosoma floridanum | reverse complement strand
CAGGGTGCCCTGGGGAATTTTTTTTGTAGAAAACAAGAATAGTGAGAAATCTTTTTTATCTTACTAGACAAAGTATCTTCAGAAACTTGTTTTTGGTCATTTAATGAAATAAGTGACTTTTCAGTTTTTAATATTTTTTGAAGAGAAGCTCCTTCTTTATCACGGCCTTCACGTTAGTTCATTAAACTTAACTCAGTATTCATGTGTCTAAGATACCACATGCAAACCTTAAAGATGTTATGTAGAAGAGTGTGCTGCAATACATTTATAACAGAAATGTTAAGCATCATAGTAAAGTAGAAAACAACGATGATTACAATTTTAAGATTATGCAAATGATGTGCAAGGAATAGTAGGAATTTATCAGGATAACACTACTGGGGAGGAAAGCAGCCTGTAAGTAGTTTCTGCTAGTACATCTTCACGAATACTATCGACTTAATAATAAGTTAAATAGTACATTGATAAATACATTATTACTGGCCACAAAAATAGATATTTAAAAATTTAATAAAAAATTATATCTCATGAATAAGAATCCATTTGTTTTTAATAATACAATTTTTTCACGCAAACACAAAAAAGTTTTACAGACTTACATAAGCTTATGAGAAACTTTGTGAAGATGATGATTCAAAAAGTTACATCATTTATAAAAACAAGTCAAAGCAAATTGACGGATTCTAAAATCTTGCAAGGCATCAAATACTGTCACAGTTGATCTGTTTGTTCGGGTTGTTGTGAACTGCTGGACTTGTATTCACCTTCACATTTGTTCCAGACAATTTTACAAGAATCAAATAAAATAAGTAATGTTGGGTGGTCTAATAAGCATGTTGATAAGTTTTTCAAAAAAGTGAAATGTTAAATATCAACGTGACCTAACTACACTTTCTCCGTATAGGCTCGTTTGTATAAATTAACTATATGCATGACTTGAATGGTATCAAGCATAGTAATATAAGCTCTAGTACTTCATCTACATGATGAGTAGAGTACCTACAGTTATGCGAATTTTTGCGACACTTCCCGTCAGGCATTAGAAAGTTAAACAAGTGTTGCAGCTCAGAACAAATTTATTGATGAGATCAGCTGTGATAGTGTTAACTTTTTGACATTTTTTTTTTTTTTATTAATTACGTACCTGCCCATTTGGAAGCTTTAAGCAAAATCATACATAAACGATACAAGTGGAGATCAGAGCATCAGCATTAAAAGACACACATGTTCATGCATACTTGCTATACATACGTACATGTATGCATCAAATAGTTCAATATATGTATACAATAAAACATCATATATCTGTATATCTTACATTGATAACTACGAACTCAAGCGTTTGGACTCTCTGAGTCCAAATGTCTCAGCTCAGACAGTCCCCTCCCTCGAAATTCCATTAATCAATGCTGTGCTGTACTATATGCGTACAAAATCTAGGTTAAGCGGCACGCATTATTGTATAAAATTTTTCTCGTAAATGATACTGTATACACGAAAGATAGTAAAAATTAAGTAATAAACAAAGATAAACTTTAATTTTTTATATTTTTACATTGATCTTTTTTTGAAAGTTTTTTTACTAAAGTTAAATAGTAAAGTTTGTTTACTATTAAATTAAAAGTTATTTTATATTTTGGCATTGTACATTTTGATAGAATCTTATAAAAATGAAATAATTTTAATTCTTACTAGCTTAAAAATAATAAGTTCAACTAATTATAATACTTATAGATATTAAAAAACCACACTGTCCTGAATAAGAATTCTTTTCTATAGTTGTAAAAGCTTGAGTGATACAGTTTTTTTCGTCCTTTCACTTCATACTGTACCTTAACTAAATGAATTTTTATCCTGCACCGCTTTATTTTTTAATTAGTTTATTAAGGAATATGATCACGTGGAAGTAACAAGTTAAGAATTTTAAAGAATTGTTGATCCTGGGTCTTACCGCTTTTAAATACTCTACAATAAAAAAGTTGTAGCTCATTAATTAAATATTTTTTTTTCTTATTTTTATGTATTCACAGATATTCAAGAATTCTACGCGATCTCCTTACTAGATGGAATAACAAAGGAATGTGTCAATTTTTCTGCAAGCCATCCACAGGTGAGTGAATCAGAGGACATAACAGAAAGTGTCAATAATACATCGGAACCAAGAACCCCGTATAACGTAAGTGATTTTGCCTTACAATGAGTTTGACTTTTTTCTTACACATTCCAAAAAATTTTCTAATAAAAAAAAACAATAAATTTAACTGGAACTTACAGAAACATTAATTGAGTTATTGCTTTTGTTGATAAATATATACGTTTTTTAGGTAAAATATGTACTCCACTGTTCAATCGATAATGTAAGTAAATAAGCTCAGTAAGGGTTGACAAAAAAAATTGTCCTTTATTACGTCTTGATTTGCTATTTGTATAATTGTTTTTTTAATGTTAGATTAGATTTAGTACAGAAGACCAAGATGGAATAGGCTACGGGATTGGCTGAATTTCTCAAAGGTTAATGAAAAGTTTGCAGTTTGTTTAGTCAATAAAATCCTGGGTAAATGCTAGTATTGTTAGTAACATTTAATGCACATTTAAGAATGTAATCTCAATGGTTCTGAAAACAATCGTTTTAATTTAAATTCAAGCTTTTCTAAAATAGAAAGAAGATTGTTCTTTGAATATCATCTTTTTTAAATTTACTCTACTTATTTCTGTTATTTTTAGAAACAGAATATGTGCCTGCAAACCATACTATTAAACACAACTGAATCATTCATTGAAGTCAGTTCGTATTAACTAAATTACTTACTTAACTTATATCTCTATTCATATTTATTCACATACCTGAGTTTTTGAATATTTCAGAGCAAACGCTTGGAAAACAAGTGTATTATTAAAATCTAAAATCTATTAATTTATTGCCTTTAATAAGTTATTTTTCTTTATACCTGGTTAATAATACTACAAAATGTTAGTTTTAGAATAACCCTATTTTTGTGGACCTAATGTATCGTTAAATAATTATACTGAAATTTTTATCCCCAAACATCAAGCGGCATTTCAACTTTAAACAAGGTTTTAATTGCGCGTTACGCATGTAGCATTTTGTTTTGCATTTATAAGCTTCAGACAAAAGTATAAAAAATGGAACGAATTTTAAATAAATATTTTTCAAAAATTAAAAAAATTATTTAACTTTCTAGTATATAAATTTCTAATAAATTAATAACTGTTGTGCATTGAGTGAATATAATTAATAAATGCACTCACTACTCACTATACACGTTTTTTTTTATAGTTACAGACTTATCACTTTATTTGCTAGTTTTGACAAGAAGATAAGTGTATTGCAAAAAATTGAATTGATTTTTTAAGTTTATGAAATATGACACTTAGTTTACTTAATAATGTATCTGCTATACTTTTATTTCTTTTGCTCAAGTTATTTGATATGCTGCACGCTTTCAAGGCACTCTCGTAAGCATCTACTTACTTCAATTTGAAGTGTAGGTAGCACGAAATATTTAACCACAAAGGAACATGTTATCTAATTAATTTCACACTTATTATTTAAAGATTCACAAACAAAAATTGTATCAGTTATACTTTTATACACAACAGTAAAATTTCATTTATGTGCAGAATTTTTCAGAAACATATTTCTTCAAAGTAATGTCTTCTAACTGATGCCCCAAAGAAACTTTTGGTGTATTTCTTGTATCGTATTGTAGACATACCAACGTAAAGTTGACCATGATTAAACACGTTTCTCTGGAGATCTGTATCTATTCTTTAAACGTTTGTCCATGCAATTTATTAATAGTCATTTCAAAAGCTACCGTAACAGAAAACAGCCTTTTTTTAAAAGTTAACGGATATTCGTTCCCACATAACAAAGTAATACGAATTAAAAAAAAAGTAAAATCAAGTTTTTCACTAGTTTAAATAATACATTTCGATAGGTGTAAAAAAAATCAATTATTGATAATTGTGTTTTATTTCATAAGCACTTATGAATAGTTATGTTTCTTATTACCATAATAATAATGTTTTTTCTTAAACGTGACTTGAATGGAGGTGAGCTTAAAGGGTTAAGAGAACTATGGTAATCTAGAAAAAAAGGCAAAATAAAATTTACCAATGTCACAACCGTTGAAACAGTCAATCTCACTGTATGTATGCTCTGTAGTCTAATCTTACAAATCAGTACATTTTTCATTGATATCATTGAAATCAAAATTTCTTGCTGAGAGAACAGTGCATTTACTTATTCTATGGATCTTTTTTCTTTCATTAGGTTGCGAAAAACATAGTTTTCGATGTACTCATTGTTTTTTAGTATGACCTCGTTTGGAAGGTTTATAGTATAATTTTGGTTGTTGATACTACCGTCAGCTATGTCGAATGGAAAGTAAGTGATTTTAACGTCTAGTGGTAATACTTCTCAATTTGTTGTTAATTTGAATTTTAATAAATGTAACCATAAATTGCTGTACTTAAAAGATAAGTCTCATACTTCGTAACGAGTTCCATAAACTTCAATTGAAAGAAGCTGCCTTAAGTCTTTATATAAGACTTTAACTTTGCCTCCAAATGATAAGTCATTGTTTATTATATTTTTTAACATCCTGTAGACTATTTCTAAAGCATACCTTGATGACATTGGTGCTTTATCCAGCATAAATACCTGAACGTCTTTTAAAAATAAACCTTCTTTTGATTTCCTCCTGATATTTGTCATTGAACATTCTTTTATGTTTTCAAAAATGAAAAATTGTTAACTTAATTAAGTACGGATAACCTATTTTTACTGTTTGTTCTACAGTTATCTCATCACGGTCTTTTAAAACACTTATAGTTACAGGTTACTCCGTTGTGGGAAGGTCAACAAAGTGTCGTCTTTCATAAATTCATAAGCTGCTAATGCAAGAGTGATATAGTTAATAATTTGTTTCTTTAACATTTAATCACGAATAACTTTCACACATAGAATCTTTCAATTTATTTCACAACTTATCAGGATGAGTTAGTTGACAGTGCAGCAATACCTAAACAAATAAAAGTTTAAGTCTTTGTTGCATAAGTATTCATTGCTTTAATGCACTCATCATAATCTTAAGTCTCAGAGCTACGCATGCTGCTGTACAGAAAGATTTTTAACTGTTTTTATGTTGTAACGTCAGTGCGACGTAAAAAAATTCCTTGGCTGGGCGTTCAGAAGAGGGAGGGGGGAGCCCGACTATTCTGATCAAATTGAAGTGGTTGTCTAGCAGTTGTGCAAGGCACTCGTTCGCTGCGTATTTCTGGGCATTTCTGGTTTGTCAAGAATACCCAGCATAACGTGTCAAAATAGTATCCCTATCTGGGATTAAGAGGTTACCAATACCGTATCGAGTAAAGGTAGTTACGTTCTAGAGGTTACGCAAAGGGGCAAAATAGTTTAAATTCGCGACCAGTCTAGAAGCCACCAATACCATGCAGAGTAAATGTGATTGCCCTAGAGTTTACGTAAAATACAACTTGACTATTTATATCTTTTGCCTAGAGTTTATCAAATATCGTATTAAAAAAATTATGTTAACTTTAGGAGCACGTTCACGACGTCAAGAAGAAAAAAGAAAAGACAAAGTTCACCACTTGGTTACTTTTGTGTAACTTACTTTTATTCTTAGACACACACACAACCGCACTCGTGGAGGACCGTATGGTAGCAGAGGCGGACTCTAACCACTCAGTCGACCGGTCGAGGGTAAAATTTAAACTGTACTGTGTCCTTCCTGTGAATCCAGGCTCTTTTTATCAGGAGTAGCGGACCTCAACCACGAGCAGGTTGGAGAACGACGTAGGAAAACTTGCTGGCTAAAATTTTGGGGGAAAAGACAATACCCGAAGATATAATTAGCTGAAGTTGTTCTAGTTTAGCCAATCAAAACTGGCACTTCCCACATTTGACTAGCTTTTCTACATGCGTCAGGAGAGGGGAAGGTGATTCACTCACTAGTGCCCTTCCTTTCTCTTTTACATCAAAATTTTACAGAATATCTATATTACTTAGTGTTAACATTAGAATAACATATTACAAAAATTTACTTAAACTAAGCATATTTTGTTTACTCAATCAACTTTGTTGTTACAAGAGCGGTGAAAATCGCCTAATATTTTACGTAAGTGTTGATTGAATCATCGTTTATTGTGTTGCTTTATTAAGAACAGGTTTAGTGATAGTAGTTTTTATACATAAATAACTATAATAGTTGCTAACGTTGCCGAATACATTAATCGAACAAGTTAATAGTCGGGAAAGAGTAATTGTTAACAATGGTCCAACCACTTATCTCTGAAGTAGCTGTAGTTGTGGTCCAAATACTAATGAGGCGTTGGTCGTGACCCATTGTTTGCTAACTTCACAAAGCTTGTTGGTCATTTCAATTTATTGTTAGCTGCGAATATATTTCGAAATGTTAGTAGTGAGATCAATTATTGGCTTAACTTTCCCGCTTTCCTTTACATTCAAAAGAGTAGCAACATTTGTCAGGATTACAAAAATTAGGCTATTGTAAAAACATTATATGGTATAAGAGGGTAGTTCATGTATTAAAAACGAGCGAAGAGTTAACAATGTCGCTCTGCTCGGTTTACTGTAGAATGTACTATTATTTAACTACATGCATTAACTCTACGTTATTCTAACTTTTATCATCTCATCAAGTTGTGCCAACATTCAGTATTGCACCCCAGTTAAGCTGTTCCCAGTGAGACTTTTTACCTTTATTAGTTTCTAAAGTTTTTTTCATTTCTATGTATTAAAAAGTATTTTATTGTCTTATTTGCTTTTCGTTTTCGGTCAGCATAGGCCCACGTGCGTTTGCATGAATCATAGTTGGTCGTTGTGCTGCAGCTACGAAAAGAGTTTGCAGGTGATTCATCTCTTTTCAAATGCACATTGGTCCCTGTTTAAAAGTACTTTTAAGTCGACCTGCAAAATTTCGAAGAAACGAGCGGGGAAAAGAATTATTAGTAATTTTAGTTTACCGACGTTATAATGTCATTATAATTTTTAGCACCTTAAGCATGCAACTATTATAGTTTGAACTGAAACAATTCTTTTTAAGGTTGACTACTAGAGTACATACGACCAATGCAGTGAAAATTTTTTTAAGTATATACAGATAAATTTTGTTTTCCGAACTTTTTTTTTCGTACAAAAAAAATTTAGAATTTTGGTGGATAAAAACTGTCAAGTATTTTCATTGTCAGTATTTAATATGAAAAAATCTAGAAGCATACCATGTTACATCCTCAAAGTATTAAGTATGAGATTGTCAGCATTTTTTCGAGCTGTGACACATTGTTCATGTGATAATTGCAATGGTAATCTAATAATAGGGTAACTTTAATTTTGCAGTGGTTAACTTTAAATACAATAACATTTTTCTACAGGTCCATCATAACGAGTTTTAACTGAATCTTTGATTACATCATGATCAATTGTTTTACCTTCTTGTACTTTTCCTATTAATAATGAAGAAGCATCAAGGCCTTTTGATATATAAATTAAATACACATATTTGTATTTGTGTAAGTACATTACAGCTAGAAAACTTGAAACAGTTTTAGCATGTATATGACAGTTAAATGTTTCTTACAATTCCAGACTACCCATCTATCATTTACTTTGTAACTACCAGAATGTTTATATGTCATGCCAGTATCTCTTCGGCGATATGGAGGATACCCATTGTCACCAACGATAGTTTTACTACTAAGCTACTTCGGAAAATTTTTTGTACATTTATTATTTTTGATACACCAAGCAGCACATGCACCATGTATAATATTTATTATTAATATTTTATGGAAGTTAATACTAACTTTCTCATCAGAAATTTTAGCTGACGTTTAATGACGTAAGCGTAAGCAGCAACTTTTTAAATTAATTTTAAATTAATTATTTTCACATAATTCACAATAAGGTCGAGTAAACGGTGTTTTCTAAAATGAAAAACACGTGTTTCGAGATTTGGTCTGTCTAAAACTAATTAATCAGGTAATAAATTATTTTTGATTTCGTTACATTCAGGATTCCACGTCATAGTAAAAAATAGCAAGTTTTCCAGCCTTATTTATAAGTGTCGTATCATCTTGCTAACATTGCTGCATACATCAGGGAGAGCCAACAAATGTAAAGGGGAAGTATAACAGTTTAACCCACAGGGCCGATTACATTATTGGTGAAAAGTTTTATATAATCATGTAAATATTTGTATGTAACTCCTCTAAACTTTTTTTTATCGATAACAAAATGTATTCTAGCTTTTTCTATTTTGAAATTACTATGAACCAACTAATTATAATGTTATGCACAAACGATGGTAATTGGATTAAATTCATCACGTCTAGCAGCCATTTGTTATCGGATATACAACATTTTTGTGATATGCTATTGAAATTCATTACACATTATATTGCGATTTAATCTTTGTAAGCCATAAGGATAAAATAAAGGATACATCCAAGGATCAACGTTAGGATCTGTACAACCTATGTACTGTAAGATTTTCGTATTTTTATTTCGCAAAGTAACATGTTCATCAGGAATTCCTCCATCAGCTGTTAAAAAAAATGGCAGCAACTTTAATAATTCTTTGAAAATTTTATCTACACATGCCTCAACTGGATTTATACAATAATAATACTTGCAACTCAGGCTGCTCAGACATAAGACATAAGTTCGTAATCTCCAACTGAATTTTGAGAAACACGGGAGTTAATAGCTTCTTCTTAATTAGTAATAAAAAGTTAGCCATCAGATAAACGTTTCCAATCAAAAATATACAAAAAAATGTTGATTTAATTGCGTATTTAACTTGTTTTTTAAAACAAAACAGCTGTGGTCACTGGAATGACAAGTTAACTGAGTTATTATTAAAAGACAATAAAGAAAATAAAACTATTATAGTTGTCAAATGCGTCTAAAAAATGATGCAAGCATGAATATCTTACTTTAAGTAATTACTCAGGACAATTAGGAAATGCAGAAAGTGCATTTAAAGTTACAAAAAAAGAGCTCATTTTATAGATAATTAAAAAATTTTATTTTCAACTATCATATGTTTGGATGATTACTGAAGTATATTAAATATACTAAAGATGAGCATAATAAAAAATTATGTAAGCAGTTAAAATTATGCATAATTTTAAATTGTCAATGATGTACATTTTTTTTTTCAATGAAAATATTCATTTAGAAATTTTTATTTATAGCTGTAAATTATACAATGGAGTGAAAAGATGTTAACAATTAAAACTGTTTCGTTTGACGATATACTGTTGGTCGGCCCCCCCCTCCTGATCGTCTCGGCGCTTCGTTACGCTGCTGCCGCTGACATCGACGGCCTGTGCCGGGACCAGCTCAGTTCATCTCCTAACACACAGGCTCACGCATCAGCTGGCCAGCTCCACGCCTCTACCATCCAAGCCACACCAGCAGCAGCCAGCAAGCCGCTCGAGACAGCTAGTACACCAATATATCAGCAGAGCATAGTACGCAGAAAGCACGCTATTCATTGTCGCCGGGTCCGCTTCCCTTGTACTCAACAAATAAAGAGTTTCTCAAACAAAAACAAAGTCTTGACGTTCAGGATTCCTATTGCTAAGAACTGTGGATTCCAAATACGATTTAATTATCGGGTAACGAAAAACTTTTTAAAGACTAGCTATATCTAAATTGTAACTACTAAGTTAACTTTGAAAAATTAACGTATATTTTTGTTTTAATAGAAAAATTTTCTTACTTCGTATCCATTATAGTTTTTATTGGTTATGTATATACGCAAGACTACCAAATAAAGTTTGAAAATAGTTAAAATGACAATTAAATTAAAAAAAAGTTATATTTTATGTGATATTACGCAAACTTCAGCTAAAAATAAGTTTATCGTAAGCTAAGATAGAAGAAGAATGTGTGGGTCAGGGACCCCCAGCAAAAGTAATACTTTAAACTCAAATGTTATTGAACTGGGTGTAACAGACTTTGGGGAAACTAGATTACATTTTATTTTAGGCAGTCTATAAGAATCTAATATTAAAATAGTGTAAATTTTGTTATTATTACATATTTAAGCATGCACGTGCAGAAGATACTTGTACTCATACGTTTTACTTGTATTTCATGTGATACGCGCATTTTAAGTACATCTATGGTTGCTATAATATATGAAATAATACATGTATTCATTTAAAGGTAAACCATCCACACTTACTGCATACTCGTATAATCAACAATGAAACTGTACACAAAATGGTTACTAAAGCATGACTTTATTTCACTAATTAACAAAACTGCTGATATTGTAACGTCATACTTACCTCATCTTTAGGGCAACAGTGCAAGAGTTAGGACGAAGCATAACAATGCAAGTGAAGCAAAGGAAACTTAGTACATAATTAAAAATAACGAAAAACAATTGTTGAGTAAGGAAAACTCTTTTTTTTTAAGTCACATCATTGAATGTACAGAAATAAAAATAAACGTATAATTATTTTTGGTTATATAACACCAAACAAAACAAGAATTTTCACCAAACTGCCCGGAAAAAGGTAATAACTATTTACATATTTAGTTGTAAATAATGTATATGATATAACATTATATATTTTTATTCAATTCTTGTTGGAAGAAGTGTATACAACAAATAATTTTTTTTGAATTTTGGGTACCACAAAAGTAAAATAATCCGCTTTGTCTAATTAGGATTAAAAAAAAAACGTATTGCTATTTTCCAGTGGACAGTTTTAATTTCTTATTCTACTTGTTTTCTATGACGATTTTCAATTTAATATTAAAGTTGACTTGTGCTTATATCTAATTTCTGCAAATCGCAAAATTAATAATAAAAATATAGGTTTTGATTCCGTGATAACCAAACTTATAAGACATGATAGAAAATAAAAAACATTAATTCATAGCTAGGGGATGCAAGATGAAACATTGCCTTTCAGACGTGACTTATTATGTCTAGAATTATTACAATTGTACGTATGAATTTTCGTCCCTCAATCAGCTTGAGTTAGCCTGTTGGTTTAATTGTAGCGTAGAAGCATCAATACATACCTATTTTATTTTTATACATATCTCTCTATATTATATAGTTATCGCAGTGGGGAATTCCACACAAACCTCTACAGCCCCTCCACATACCCCTATTAACCAGATAGCCCACCAAGCCCCCCCACAAAATAAGATAAAAACCCGCCAATTTCTCCCTTATTTTGACACATCGAAGTTTTTTCAAAACCCTGCACAGACCCCACAGACCCCCCATGCACTTTTTTGTCACCCCCCACC
>NW_019384230.1:462071-473154 GCF_000648655.2 Copidosoma floridanum | reverse complement strand
TTTTTTTCTCAAACGTTATTAGAATTTTTCTAACTTGTTATAATTGAGGTTTTATTAACAGATTATTAATTATGAATGCAACATCACTCGACAGACTACAAAACTACAAACTGTAAATAACATTGTGCGTGAAAAATTGTACCATTCTTTTTATTTTGTATACAATGGCATTTATTATTCTGCCTAGCTTAATTTTACGACTAAGAACTTGTTACAATAAATACAAATATTTAATATTTTATGAAAGAATATTTTGTCAGTTCACAAAAAAAACTTCAACACTTATATAACACAATTAATAAAGAAACTGTTCTTACGAATATAACATGCAACTTTTAAAAAAACGCCTTGCCGTAAAAATGCCGTTTTTAAGTTCTTACTCCTCGAACAAGTTGCATTTGTGGCACAACAGCTACAGTTAGATCAAGCTAAATTCAAATAAAATCTGTGATCAAAATTGGAGCCCCTGAAAAATACATTTCTTAAAAAACATAAATTGATTTAATAATTATTTAATAATGCGACCGATAATGCAAACCAATAATATTGTGAGCTTATCATATAAGTTACAATATTTGTTTGCTGTAGAATAAAAGATTCTTACCTTCGTGTTTGACCACTCCATTTACATGAACACATGCTTCTTTATCGAAGCTTAAATCAGCGTATTAGGAGATGTTCGCTGATATTTTAAGAATCCGTTGATCATAGCCCCAGATCCGCACGCTAAACTCTAAAACTGACTTAATGTTGGTGTAAATTTTATTTTGACAAAGCCTAAATGGCTGAAAAAAAATTAAAATTGATTAAAAAGACTATGTTGCATGGTAAAATTTATCTAATTGAATTGAACTGCTTAAGCATGTTTCATGGTTTTAAAATCGACCTTTGTGTACTCAGTCTTAGTGTTGATGGAAGGCAAATATCTAAACAAAAACTTATTTATTAGAAATTAGGTTTGTACAATTAGCTGAAAGAAAACCAAATTGATTGATGTACGGATTAAAATCATATTACTTAACTTGACATCTTTCTCTCTCTTTCTCTCTCTTTCTCTCTCTCTCTCTCTCTCTCTCTCTCTCTCTCTCTTTCTCTCTCCCTCTCTCACTGACATAAATAAAAATGGCACTGCTGTTAACGGCCACTGTAAATCCAACAGCAACCTTAAGTCTTGGAGCCGTAGTGCAGCACCTTTTCTTCCAAATCGTTTCCACTTGCACAAAAGCTATTCTTCAGTACGGACGATTACTTATAAATACTTTCTTTTGATGCGTACCCGGCGCCTCTGTGCCCAATATATACGCACTCAAGCATGAATCTGAATAAAGGACAATCCCACACAAAAAATAAAAAAAGACTTTAATCAGAAATAAGTACGGAGAATGCCAGTGCTTATGCTGAAGAGCGTGCCGATTTTGGGGCCCTGATTTGAGTGCCAATCCATGGTGACCAGCAGAGGAACCATGCACAGGTTTTCTATTAGCTGGCAGCTTGTAGGCTCAGCACGCAGGAGAGGCACGAGGAGATGGGTAAGTAAAACATGAAAAGTTCCAATGTGTGCATCAGTCATAGAGAGGGAAAGATATATGCATGCAACTGGCTACATATCTATAGCTATAATTTTATGCTTATATGCATGGAGAAAAGCTGCAAGTATTACTTTTCTCGCTTTTCCTTCCTAAAAGCAAAATAAAATTTAGAGAAAAAGTTACTTATTCATTCAATTGTAGAAACTAAAAAAAAAAAGTCAAGTTATTTAAATTTTTTCTTTCATTTTTCCAAGAACGACGAGCTTACAATAATTTAATTATAATTTTGCGAAACTAATAAGCGAGTGCCTGTACCCCAATACCCCAATGTCCTCAATTGTTTTTTTTTTTACGACAAAAGAAATTATTAAATAATAAATGAACGCATTTACCGCTACGACCCAGTACCTCAAGTTTTTTGTTTTTTTTTGTAATGAGCAATATTATTTAATAATACACAAAGCCTTTACCCAGACGCCCGAGTGCGCTAAAGTCTTTTTTAATTTTAAAATTATTTATTTTTGTTAACCAATAATACATAGTTAACTGTACTAATACAATTAAACCTAAATTAAATCATACATTTTAGAGCTTGACGATAATCATAAGTAACTTTTAATATTCTTATGCCCTATGCGTTGGTAGCTTAGATGGCTAGCGCTTGAGCTTACACTTTTGTTTTGGGGCACCAAATTCGAATCTTATTCAAAGCAACTCTTTATCTTTATTTTTTTATTTATTTTTTTTAGTAAAACATTTTATCTAATGTTTTGCACTGTCTTTTTCATAATTATGGACATATTGTGTTCTACCAGTGACCAAATTTTTTTTTTTAATTTTCACGATATTAGTATAATAAACAAAGATAACCGGTCAAAATTATAAAAATTTATTTTAAAATCATTTGTAAACCTGGATTTATGTCTTATATTCATATAAATATTTTTTAAAAGCGCTTTTATAACATTTTGGGTAATTTACGAAGAAAATCCTATTCTACTTATGGCTAAAAAAAGTTATTCGACGCATTAAGTAAGAAGCTGTTTCACGATAAATATAACCTTCAGTTATGCGTTAAACGTTATTGTTTTTTTTTGTTAAAATGTTATTTAGTAACTCTAAAGAGGCTATCGTGCTTAAAACATGAGTTACTGGGAGTGATTTTAGCCAACTCCTTTTTTTATTTTATATCTTCAATGACAATGTAATTTTTAATTATTGAGAAATAAAACATTTCTTACACTTCATGAATGAAAAAGGGCACGACCTCTTGAGATTTACACGAACTCACACAACGTTTTTATTTGTTGCGTATGTAACCTTTTCAATTTCTTTTAAAAACAGATTATGTAAAACTCAAGAGATCCGTTTATTAACGCCTGTTTGAAAGACAAAGATCATTTGTGTTATACCACTTAAACTGGTGGTTTATCGCTGAAAAATGATATATCTCACGTTTCAAACCATGTTTGTGTATTTCAGTCATCGCAGTTTAAACACTTTTTTTGATAACTTTTAATTAAAAAGTAATTATAGAAAAAAAAGGTCATTATAGATTTGTTCGTAGTAACATCTTCAACAAGTTATTATGGAAAATGCACGCTCTCTCTGTAGTTTTTTCGACCTTGAGTCCAGCACATTAAATAAAGCCACATTACGCGCGCGTTTTTTGTGTTTTATTAAATATTTGTTAAGTGTTAGGCGAATTTATTGAGACCACTTCTCTAAGACAAGTTAAATAATGCAATCCAATAATTAAATAATCCAACGATTAGAAAAAAATGTGAATTCTTTGAACGTTATGAATCGACTTATTCAATCGTAAGGGTTATTGTTTTTAATAGCATTACAATTATTTGTTTAAACACTACCTTACGACTCAAATTAAGGACAATAATACAATTCTTAGTGATACACACAAATATACATATATCCAATAAGAATAAATATCGTACAGTGAACAAAGTTTTTATAGAAATTTGAATCCATGCTTCTCATACACATCAGCGCATCCTATCGTGTGTATCTTTTTTCATGCGATCAATAATTAGACTTAATTAGACTTAATAAGAATAATAACAAAAATTATGAGTATATTAATAATTGTAATAAAAATAATGATAATAATAATAATCCGTAATAAATTGTATACACAACACAAAAATAGTCTACGTTTTTGGCACAGAAGCAAGCAATTTTTTTTTACAGAATTTTCTAAGAAGTTATAATTAAACATTTCTAATGTGCAAAAGATAAGAAGTTTAAAATTTATATTTAAAATACTTTTAAGAAATTTAAGATTTCGCTAACGTCAGTAATAATGATACAATCTAAAATATAAAATTTTTTCTAAACGATTCTTCAACGGTAAAATGCAGTATGCTTACGTTATTTTGCACTTACAATAGAACTTAAAAATTATGTTACTTAATAAAATTAATTAATATTCAAACAGTATGTACTCAATATGTAATTCAAACGTTATCTTACAGCATTGAACAAGAAAAAAGTAAATTATAAATTTTTTAACAATTCAAACTGATATTGAAACTTACATATTTTGTTAAATAATTTGAATAATAAAATGCCAGAATTATTTAGTGTTTTCATATTCTAAAATTCTTAAGTAACTCATGACAAGAAACTAAAAATTGACATACATATAAAAGATATATTTTCGATGTTTAACGATTCGCAATTTCTTATTTTTAGTGACAAACTTATTATCTTAATCGTGCCTTTTACTATGACTATGATCACTTGCTTTCCGATAAATTTTGACTAATAACATCTGTTTCAACGCAAACAATCTGTGGTTGTAACGTTTATTGGTTTCATCAAACCATTTGGGAAATCTCTGGTTCCTGTATTTTTCGACTATTTCTTTCCAAGTAACTAGCAATTTTCTTTAATGCCAAATACTCGCTTGGTGGTCGTTAAATACATGCAATCGTTAACTACTTATTTCAACAAAATGGTCACTTGCTCTGGTTAAATAACTGACGCTGGGCAAATTCAGATCTTAATGAGGGTACCTCGGAGGATACTCCTTTTTTTCAAATATATTTTGCTGTCACTTCATTGTTTTGTCAAAGGGTTACACATAACTTTTTCACAATCAGAGCCCCTATTTTTCATTAGCAACGCTTTACATACATAGCCACTGAGAAATGTTATCAAATTTTGTTGAAACAAGTGTTTTTCTTCATAATCTGGTACTGTCGTGGAATCGATGGGTATAAACGATTGCATTATTTTAGCAACGTTTAAAAGCTCACTGATTTCGTCAACTTTAGCAGAGTTATATTCAGGCAACATTGTACTTTCTTCTTCACGTTGATTGAGAATACGATCAAAATTTAATTGTTCACTATTATCAGCTCTACCCATAGATGTCATTTCATTTGTATTTAGCGTTTTTGCACTTAATGAAACAGATTAGGAAACTTCATTTAAAATAACGTTACTTCGCTTACTGGTACCAATGTCATCAGTTGATAAGATACGTTTAAAACTTTAACGATACATTCAGCAGGTAGGATTAAAATTAAAACAGTATCTTCCTCGAAATTTAAAATGAGCATATTCAACGCTATCTTGGTTGCAAAGACCTGTCGTGAGCGAAAAATTAGGAAAATCATAATAAATCTTCATAAAGTAAAGTTAAAGCTCTTACTGTTTAAGGTGTACCAGTAAAAAAAGGCAGTCTTGAGTGTCTAATGACAGTTTAACCCGCACTACTTTTAGATACAACCACAGTATATCATTTTTCAGACCAATCAATAAATGAATTTAAGCGTTCCAGGATCTCTGGGCTGTCATTAGATAAAGGGAGTTTCTGTTTGTCAACTATGCGCAAAAAGTAACTGTTGCATGCATCTATTACATCGTCTAATGTCTCGATACATTTTACAGAGTTTGCCGCAGTATTAGATACTTATCCATGAGGATCCTAAGAAGCAGTATGAACTGCAGCAGCCATTCGACGGCTTAACAGTTGCATAGCTAACTTAACATTCATAATTTCCAAGTTGTTTGGGGTAAAATGCCTTTGGTTTAAATATCGTAATTTTCATCACTTACATATATACACTTATGAGAACTCAATTAAACAAGCAATATTTTAATAAGGTAAGGCCAATCAAAAATTTCATAAATCTCACGATCATCAAGATAAAAAAAAAATCTGTAACCTATTAATTTAGCAATTTTCAAGCAAGTTTTCGATTGTAAGAACCCTGGTTGCAAACAATTACCTCAACATTCGTACTTATTTTACATAAGGCCCTTAATAGTTTCAACACAATATCGTGCAGTTCTTCAGACGATGCGCCATGTTTATTGAAACCATAAGACAATAATTGTTACCCACGGCTTTTCGCATTTTTAATATCCAAACAGAATGATAACGCGTGATAAGCTAATTTTAATCTCCTTTGATTCTCACCCATATTAACAAGCCCTTTAATTAAATCTTCTGCTTTTGATTACTCTTCACTGGATTTTATAGACATTTCACTAAATTTTAGCGCACACACGCGTTCTTCAGGGGGCAATGACCTAAGCATATTTTCAATCATTTGCAAACCTACATTGTTTAATCCTGGTAAAACGTCGTACTCAGCAACCCACCATCTTACTCCCACAACCGACTGTAACACGCTGCTGAATGATGATAAATAATTTTACGAAAGTCTCTTTCTTCTACGTTATACTCTTTTTTGTCTCATTTTAATTGCATTTTAATGAAAGTAGTTGCAGCTTTAGATAGACCTTTGCCTTCGAAGATGTTGGTGATGGTACGAATTTCTGTCTTCGTTATATTCTGAATGGAGTTTTCCTTACGTTTAACTTGTTGTTTTAAATTTTTCATAATCTAATCTCTGGTACTTGGCTTTGTCGTCTTCTTAATCTGCAACTCTTTTTCGTAGTCTAACAATCATTTGTCGAGCTTTGATAAAATTATATTTTGATTTGATCTTTGAAGAAGTTGTATCAGGCACTTTACAATTTGTCGTTGTTATATTACAAACATAAGAAACATTATTGATGCAGCTGTGAAACTTTTCAGTTTCATTTATTTGACTGTCTTTCTCATAACTTAAGAATTTTTCCTTACTGTCGATATTTTTAATATCAAAAAAGAATCTTTTACTGAACGGAACTTCCTCTACTAATTGACGCTCAAACTTTGTTCACTATTTACGGCTAAATTTGGTTTAATACGAGAATCAACTGATGTTTCTTCGATTGGATCTATTCAAACGCTTTGACATTCATTTAGAAATTCTGATGGCCCATCAGCATTAACTGATAAGACATCAGCATTACTCAATAATGTTAAAGACGCATTGCCAACTAAAGCTGTTGTTTCTGTAGGCACCCTTTTTTCTACTTTAGATCGCTGCTGTGTTTGTGCTACGTGATATTTGCGCATATAATTTTCATACACATCTTTTGCTTCGGGAGCCTTCCAATGAATATGAATACTGTTTCGTTTTAAATTTTTTATTTTGCTAGTATTGTCTTTCACTAAATCAGCATCATTAAAATATCTGTCATAAATTCCCACACATCGCTTGGAAGACGGTGCCCAATATTTTATTGTAGTTTTGCCTGTTATGAAAAAAAATTATATTCCTGGCTGGTACAATTAGTTTTAATATCAAGAAGCATTCTTGATCGATGGAACAACGTCTAATATTAATGTAAGTAATCGCAAAAAATGTTAAAGTATCTGAAAGTTTCTAGTATTCTTTATTATAAACGGAAAAATGCTACACTTGGAATTTTTATGGAGTATGTATGTATCTACCTTACCCATGCCATTCTTACGCATGAGTCTGTTTTTTCAAACTCATGATGTGCTATGAGAATTTTTACCTTTAACTTAAAAAAAGAATTTTTCTTTAAAAGATATTTATTGGTATTAAAGAAATTCAATTTATTTAATTAGTAAAAAAGGTTTATAATACTTTATCAAAAATTAACCTATTAAAATTGATAAAAATACTTTAAATGGGGCTCATTTTTGTAGTCATGATATCGATTAATAAATTAGTTGAAGGCGTGTCACATATCAATAATTGTTACTTTCAAAACGGAAGTAACAACATTGTGAGGCAGCAATTTTTTCTGATGATTTCACAAAAAATCATCGAATTCGGATGATTTAGGGGTAAATGTCTCAACTACTATGCAAGTACCGACTACTGCACACTCAACAGTAATAGAAAATAAGAAAAAGTAACTAAAAAATTGGGGTGCTTAGATATTGTACCGCGTTCGGACATTAATAACGTTTAATCCAAAATCATACTTTATGTCATGACGTTTATAATTGTGTTACTTAGTGACTGTAAATGAATCTAATCTCCAAAACTTTGTAGTCGTTCGTAGTAATAGGTGCACAGCAATTGGGTCTGGGGCTTCAGCATGAAAACCTTATGGGAGATATCCACGCAGTAATTGGGGACGCAGCGACTGGTGCTTATTTTATAACCATGCGCAGTAATGCCAGCAAGTTATATCAGAACTAAAACAATTATTTAAAAAAAAAGGAATTAACATAACAGAAAAACGTTTATCGTCTTAATGGCATAAGATGCTGCAGATGAAAATTAACTAAAACTGCTTCATTTTCATAAAAAAATATTCAAAACTGATGAATTTAGTACAGTCGAAAATTTTAGTGCGCAGTAATTAGGTTGTTTACCCGTATTTAAATTTACTACCTCGAACTTTAAAAGAAAAAAAAAAATTCACGTAAATAATGAAAACAGAGATAAAGTTTCTTATCAAAATGTTATCTGCGCTAGAACAAATCAAAATATCAAAATAAAATTTTTTCAATTGTTTAGTCGCATAGATCCTTAAAATTAAGGTGGCTTTGTCAGTTGACACCGTTGCTAGGGTAGGGTGTTGTAATGGCCCCTAAAAAAGAAACGATTTTCGACAAAATTTTTTAAATAAATATGATTACTTCCATAAAACCAAAGTATAAGATCAAGAAATTGCCTGAAAAGTACCGTGAAATTATAATTGTAAAAACTGGAAGACGTTGCGAGGCAAACCAGATCATTACTTCATACTTTTCTCCTGATTTCCTCTCACGATAACTTGGTGACCCTTTATTTTTAAGAATTTAGTGCATTCTGTATAAAAAAAAACCCAAGAACTATTTATAAATTTTGTGGTTGATAAAATATTTCTGAAGATATAGCTAATTTTGTGACCACTATCCATACAAGTAAGTGTTAAATTATTTAACTTTTAGTTATGATTTAAATTATTTAGTAATGACATAAATTATGTCATTTTTTATCGCAAATGGTAAGACATGTATTAGCCGGCAGACCGTATCACCAAACAACTAAATATTAGTTTATATAAGCACGCTGCACCGATAGATAATTAAATACCTGAGTTCGTAATCCAAATGAATTGTCACTTTTCGTCTGCAGGGAATCAACGCAACGTATATTTATTGTGAGGGCCTTTGTAGCAGTCATGATTTTGGCACCACTCACAAACGCTCTTGTTTTCCATTTTTTTATTGTACTCGTTTTAACTAAGGTAAAAGTACGTATTATAAATACAAATTTTGTTACTATTATTGTAATAGCTCTTATCTTTCAAATAAATACGCGTGGAGAAATAAAATGAGTACCATTTGACGGGAAAACTTTCGATTTTGATCATTCGACTAAATAATTCTATTAACTATAATTAAATAATTTTAACGATGCCTTTATGTACATAGTATGGAACATTTATTTTATCGTTGTCCGGGTGTTTCATCATAAAAGTCCATATTATGAAACGATGATAAAATACTTAGTAAAATGTCAAAACACATAAATACGCATGAAATGATGAGGTGAAAATGTTACAGGAATAAAAATAAAGTGTGAAATACAAAATTAAAAAATTTTATTGCTAAAATATTGATACAACGAAGAATATCTTTAAAGAATACCCATTGGAAACGAAAATTATTGTTTTTGTAGTATAAAATGTGATTTAAAAGTAAAGTTACAAAAGAAATTTTTAAACCATATTTATTAAAGGTTTCTCTTTTTTAATATTTCGTATTTTACTATTCAAGTTTTTCATTTTCTCAGCAAGCTGTTTTTTTTCTTCTTGTAATTCTTTTTTTTCTGCTGCTTGTTCTTCTTTTTTACTTGGTGCCACA
Source organism: Copidosoma floridanum (assembly GCF_000648655.2). The sequence continues at coordinate 463,431 of NW_019384230.1, read as the reverse complement.
CAATCTGGGGCGCTAACTTGTCGCTTTCTTAATTTATATGATAAATAAAATAACACAAGCGATAATAACCACACAACCCAGGGCACTCACTAGTCGCTTTATTACTTAATAAAATTAATTCAAAGACACAAGCGCCAATCACTACACAACCCGGTGCGCTTATTGGTCGCTTTATTAATTAATAAAATGAATTTAATGACACAAGCGCCAATCACCAATCGCTACAATTGAGGTTAGAATTTTATCACAGGAATGCTTACCTTGATACAATCAAGAAAAGTATACATGTGCCTCCAACAAAATGAGAAACAAAAACTTTATATTTTTATCTTGCAGTCAAACAGCACCATTTACGTAAATCGCATGAAATCCATTCGTAAATAGTAAAAAAACAGACTGACAGGAACAGTGACTTAACGAAATCAGCTGTAAACAAAATGTTTTATAGATACGTACATGAGCATATATATCTCATGACCATAATATAAAACGCATAGAAGCGGTCGTTTCAAGATATGGCACACACTAAAAATATGGTACACAATTTGAAACACGATTGTAATTAACTTTACTATTCGTTTATTAAAGGAATTTTAAGAAATAAATACTTTAGGGACACTATTTTATACTTACAAATAAATTTTTTCACCTTTAGCGACTTTTAAATACGAATACAACAATAATAAAAACTGCCTTGTTCCTGCAATCTTCATTCGTGATTTTCGTCGATTTCGAGTGATTTTGGTAAGAGACAGAAGGTTTGCATTATTTTTAATATCAATGTGTATGCAATGATTTTTATTTTCATTTTTCTGAAAAGTGCGTATTTTAGTTATTTTTAGGGTATTTTTATTTAATGTCATTTAGTGACTATGTACAAAAAAAAGGCATATTTAGATACTTGTTTCATATTATGGACAGCTTTTGCGTTTGTTTCATAATACGTACATTTACCTTATAACAACAGTGTACATACAACGGCAGAAAAGTTCTACATAGTCGAAAAATACAGCAAGAAAACAAAAGGTGTGATGGACGCAGGCATCGTAAAAAAAAAAAAACGAATCGCAGAAAAAAAATCTTATTAAATACTACTCCTGTTAAGATTAACCTCCTTTAATGAAATATAAATAAGTTTTGAGGTGATCGTTGCCAAAAATTGCTCAACACTGAATGTTATTCACTTAAAATAAGTGTGACGGCAATATATTATTTATGCTAGAATAATCTTTAAGCAAAACTGATTCGCGCCATCGACAGCCCTGTCGATCACTGCGATCAAAACAAAACAGACGCATTTGAGAAAAAAACAATAGCGCTACGGGTAAACCAGTAGTACCATGCTGATATACATATATAT
>NW_019384230.1:411893-462016 GCF_000648655.2 Copidosoma floridanum | reverse complement strand
AATAATAATTTATTTCAGCGGTGGCTAGACAGTAGCCCAAGGGAGTCTATAAATTTGGCACACCCTCAAATTAATTATACCTTCCGCTCTCTCTTTCTTTCGGTTTTCATTGGTAACTTCATAATATCCTACTTTACCAGCCGCAGAGAGGTTTCGAATATATATATATATATATATATATGTGTCTTGTACGCTGGTTTAAAAATGGACAAGAAATGCCTCATAATGCTAATTTATTTACTATACACTTAAATTACATACAGGACTAAGAGAACGTTGAATACTACAATATAATAATTACACACAGAATTCTGATGTACTTTTTAACACATGTATGAGGTTATACATAATCATTTAATGAGTAATTTAATTCTTCTAAAAAAAACAAGTACGATTCGAAACGTGCAAAATATTATTTTTTAGCGATAAACAACCAGCTTGAGTGGTATAACACGAACGATTTTTTTCTTTAAAATTGGCGCTAATAAGCGGATCTCTCAAGTTTTACATGTACTGTTTTTACGAGGAAATAAAATAGTACCATGCGCAACAAAGAGATACGTTGTGTGAGTTTGTGTGAATCTCAAGAGGTCGTGTACTTTTTTATTTGTAAAGTGTATGAAATGTTTCCGAAGATACAAGCGCCAATCACTACACAACCCGGTGCGCTTATTGGTCGCTTTATTAATTAATAAAATGAATTTAATGACACAAGCGCCAATTACCACACAACCCGGGGCGCTTTCTGGTCACTTTGTTAATTAATATGATAAATAAAATAACACAAGCGCCAATCACTACACAACCCGGTGCGCTTACTGGTNTTCATTGTCATTATACGCATTAAAAAAAATGAGGTTAGCTAGAATTAATTAAAATAAAAAAAAAAAATTGCTTTGAATGAGATTTAAACTTAGTGCCACAAAACAAAAGTGTGAGCTCAAGCGCTAGCTTTCTAAGCTACCAACGCAAGGGGCACAAGAATATTAAAAGTTACTTATGTTTATCGTCAGATTCTAAAATATAAGATTAAATTAAGGCTTAATGGTATTATTATAGTTGAACTATGTATTAATCGTTAGCAAATATAAACAATTTTGAAAATATAAAAGACTTTATTATACTAGGGCGTTTGGGTAATGGCGTTTGTATAATATTAAATACTATTACTTATAACAGAAAAGAAAAAAAAAAAATTTGAGGGTACTGTGTCGTAGTGGTTAATGTGTTCATTAATTATTCAATAATTTCATTTGTCATGAGAGTGAAGAATAATTGAGCGCACTGGGCCATTGTGTACAGGCACTTGCTTATTATTTAAGCAAAATAGTAATTTTATTATGTTGAGCTCGTCATTTTTGGAAAAAAAAAAAAAAAATTGCAACAATTTGACAATTATTTTTTTGTTTCTACAGTTAAATAAATTATTAAGTTTAATTAAGAATTTTATTTAGCTTTCAGGAAGAAAAAGCGAGAAAAGTAACATGCGCAGCTCCTCTCCGTGCATATGATTATACAACTATAGATGTATATAAGTAGCCAGTTGCATGCATATACCTTTATCTCTCTTTCATCGACGCACACGTTGGAACTCTTCGTGTCTCACTTATCCATCTCCCATGTGCATGGTTCCTTTGCTGGTCACTATGGACTGGCGCTGAAATCAGCGTCGAAAAATCGGCACACTCTTTAGAAAAAGCACTGGCAATTTCCCTATTTATCTCTGCTTTAATTATCCGCAGTATCCACACGCAGAACATTGCCTTATTACATGCACATGCTTATACATTTATACACACATGCAGATATGCGTGCTTGCAGACAGTAATACACTTTTTTACCTAGAGAAAGACATAAGATCTGGCAAAAACAAAAAGTGTCTGGATTATCCACACACATGCATACGTAGGTGTGCACTTACACTTACATATACACATGTCACTGACTCATACCTTTACGAATAGTATTCGACATGCTCCCACGTGCCCTCAACCATTTTTTTTAACATGCACTTCCCAGTTGCATCTCTTCTCCTGACACTCTATTTGACGCAAACGTGTAAAAGCACGTTCGCAACATTTTTAACATAGGAGTTGCGTAAAATAAAATAGCTTTTCTTAATCTTACATACATAAACACGATTTTCATTGTGAAGATCCGTAAGTAAAGTTCTTGGTTCTGCAGTGTGTCACGTGTGGTACACACTTTTCATTTATTTGTTTATTAATTTACTGATTTTTTTTCATTACAGCTCTTTTATAAAGACTTTTAATGCATATATCCAGCATTAACGTTGGCCCAGTATACACAGCTAAGCTTGAAAAACAGCAAAAAAGTAAAGGAGTTTTTTAAAACTTTTATCTTAGATAGTGAGACTCATAAGTGCGGCTGTGCTTATGATCTTAGCCATATTCTTAAGACTCCAATACTAGTGCAACTAGATGAAGTTTTTGTGTTTGATATGCATTTACATATCATTGACATGTGGAGGATATAGCAGAAAGGGCAGGATCAACAGTGCAAGATATTGTGTGATATGTCTATTTGCTACAAGGTAGTATCTTACTCAAGATTTGAGGTATTTCCAATTTTGTCTTTCAACTAACACCAATGCCCAGCCGCACTGGTAAGTTCTGCTAACAGTCTAGAAAAACTATAACTCCCATTCGTGTCTAATTTTTAAAATGTGTTTTTATTGCATATGATTATTTTTCTAAATATTACACAAAATTACGAAGTTAGACGGGGATCAAAAAAGATCTTGAGGAGTTGCAATTAATGTTAAGAAAGTTTGTTTAAAAAACAAACTGAAATTTTGCATGACTAACAAGGTGTATTATAAGACATGACGACTGTGCTTGGTGAGTGGCACTATCATCAGCTGATGTCGAGTTGCGGCTCGAGTGAAAGTAAGCGTTTAATCAGTGTCGAGTTGCGGCTGAGCGATAAGCTTCGTTTTCTAATGTATGTCCAATTGCGGCTGTCTTTTTCTTATCTACTGTCAAATTACGGTAACTGCTATTATTTACGTATTTATTTATATTACATCAACGTCAATTTTGAATAGTGATGTATGTACAAACTACCTTAAGAATAATATTGCCAGTCAGTTTTGCGTTTACTGAGCCAGGAAGAAGACGCAAATATGTCCCAGTCTTTTATTATTTCTTTCTTTATCTAACTGTTGTTTTCTGAAAAATAGAGTTCTGTTTAAAAGAGAAAGGACAAAATCTTGTATATATTAATAAGTACACCTATAGATGCAAAACAGTTTTGTTCAACAAAGTACTGCGTTAGGTTTGTACTCACAAAAATTTTCAAAAGTTTTTTAAAGCTTAATTCACAAAATGACCTCATGGAACACAAAGAAGAACACAATCATAACCCTGTCCAAGAGGCTATAGCCAATCGACGAAAAATCAACAATTACGTGAATTGTAAAGCATTGGACGATATTTCGACTCGACCGTTGAAATTAGTTTGCAGTGAGATAAACAACGATAAGTATCAGTTTATGATGCATCATTTCGATAGACTTTGGCGAAATATTAGTGCTACTCGGTGGAGTGTGCTGCTTTCTTTACCTAAAAGTGTTTTGCAGTTCCATGATGCTCTTGAAGATTTACAATTGTTGACGCACACTGGTGAGCAATTTGTGTTATTAGACGACAAGAGGATAAACATTGTGTTGCTTTCGACGGAAATAAATTTTTAATTTTTAGCAATACATCCTGTAATTTTTGTGGATGGCACCTTTTATAGTACTCCGAAATTGTTTCAGCAATTAATTATCGCTCATGGTCATCAAAATAATGTTTATGTCCCATTGGCTTTTTTATACTTCCTGACAAAAGTACTTTTTCGTACGACCAAGTTTTTTATATATTAAATGACGAATGTAAGAAACTAAAGCTGTCGTTCAAATCGAATATCATAGACGCAGATTTAAAGACAGCAATTTACAGTGCAATTAATTACAGTCTGCCAAATACAAACATCTGGGCCTGTAGGTTTCATTTGGGCAAAGTAGGTGGCGGAGAATCCAAGAGTTTGGTCTAATCAAGAGCTTCCTTTAGCATACCCGAATTTATGTACGTTTGTATCGTTACTTCAGAACGTTCAATTAGAAGTGTACGTAAAAATGCAAAGTAGTAGAGTTAAATCAAAGACGACACAAAAAAAAGAAAATTTCTTAAGACTTGAAATGTTACGTTATCCACAAGGAGTAAGCACTTATTTAATTTTATCAAAACTGTATTCAAAAAATTTTTACTTCTGTGATTCTATTTATGCTGAAAAGACCGAGGTGACCACGACACACTTATTTATTCATTGCACAAAAATAATATTTTTTAAACATGCCAGTTTAAGAACTGCCAGTTTGAAGCCTGGGTAAAGTGTGACGAAAAAATTTCGTGATACATCAAGGAGTAATAGGAACGTTACTCAGCCGCAATTTAAAAGTAGATAAGAAAAGACCCAGTCACAATTCGACATATATAACAAAAGGAAGCTTATCGCTCAGCTGCTACTCGACAACTTTTCTCTTTCAAGCCACAATTTCACATTTGCGCTATCATCAATAATTACTGATAAAGTATCTTACAATCCTTCTTGTAATAAAAATAATAGTTTAAAAAACTCAAAAACACGCTTTTAGCATGCACTAAAAATAACAAAATAATTCAAACATTTAGTTTGATGACTCAAGAGTTTTTCCTTTGGCGAATCTTCATTAGGTTGCAGGTAAACATAAAAAATTTTAGTTTGTGGTAAACGATAAATAATTACCTATGCAATATGGTAATAAGCAGGTTATCGTCTTTATTAAATATTTACTATGATTTATTATGAAAGAAAGCGTGGAGCATTTATGTAATTTTTACTCTATCTAAACAAGAACGCTCAACGCTTTCTTTTATAGTAAATAATAGTTGATATTTAAAAAAGATGATAACGTACTTAAAATTATTTCGCACAGGTTATTATTTATCCTTTATCGAATTGTTTATGTTTACCAGCAATCTAATAAAGATTTGGCAAAGCGAAAACTCTTGAGTCATTCAACTCAATGTCCTTATTATTTTATAATTTTTAGTGCGTGCTATTAGCGTGTTTTTAGTTCGTTAAATTATTATTTTTATTGTATACTGAGTCTTATAGGTCGTCGACCCCCCAGAGGTTCATGTAGGGGGGCAAGTCTAATTACAATAGGGTTGTGCTTAATGCCTTAAGGTGACGCTAGTTACATAATATTTTTTACCACCCTTATACCACTCAGCCCTCGGCGCGTATTCTACCTTGGCTTAGGTGGGATCTTATAGACTCAAAGTTCAATCTTTGTATTCCACTCGTTGAACCTAATTGATGAATACCCATGACATGATGATTTGGGAAGAAAATGTCATTTCGCATTATTTTCAGCAAACCCTTTCCTTTTATACCTAAATGAGAGGGCTGCATTTCAAACAGCCAGTTCATCACCTTAGGATGGCTGCCATGTTAGATTTAGGTCATGTGATTATTTTTTTCGTATCGCATTCAGCAAACCTTTTCATTTAATACCCCTATCATGGGGGTGGATTTTAAGCAGCCATTTCGCCATCTTAGTGAGACCAACACATTGAATTTGTGATGAAGTTTCTTTACGTGTCATGTATTGTCATCAGAATTAGGAGTGTGTGCAAAATTTCATCGTTATCGAAGACCAGGAAGTGGGTTGAATTAAGATTATAAAATTCTCTTTCGTACATGGTTGGTTACAAGTTAAGGTAATAAAAGTGTGTTAAAAAAGTAGATAATGACAATTTGCCGGCTTATTTTCGTAACATCTGCTCGTTAATAGAGTAAAGCATACGAAGGAACGTTAGAAAGGGTTTTTCTCTCGAAAAAACATTACTAATGGGTAATTCAAGGGGAGGAATTTATTCCAATTCTTATATTTACAATAAAAATACATATGTAACATTTAATGCACAACTCTATGATGCGTTTTTTAAAGATGTGCATCACTATAGACTTCATGTTCTATACTCTTTTAATTTTTTTTTTTTTATCAAGAAATTTCTAAGGCAATACGATCCACTCACGATAAGAAGATGCTTATCTCTGTTAGACCGTCACAAGTTTTGAGACCAATTACCGATATGTATGGTTTCATTTACTATAAGTAAAAAGCTAGGAAAGTCAATAAAAAGTCCTTGGGCAATATGATTTCTAGTTTTAAAAGCTAGACTTTATCTGTCAAAGTTGAGCTGTGACTTAAGCGAATGTAAGCTATAAATATGGTGGTTCACTCTATTGTAGTAGGTCGATAAAGTATTAAAGAATCAGGTATTAGCTAAAATATTGTTAAAATTCACAATGAAAACGTACAAAATATTGATTAATATTATCCATATTATCATAACAGGATAGTTATTTATGGGTTTATCTAAACACAGTCAGCTGAGGAGCTTAGCTCCAGAGCAACATAGAGCTTGCACAATACATGACAACCATCAAGCTTATCTGCATCGGGTTACAATCACTTGGTAATTGGTAGTGTGGCTCTAATACTTCAATGCATAATGCTTATGCAAGTTTAGGTCAAAGAGTTTGTCTTATGGCTGTAATTCAGTAACAGCTTTGTCTATGTAAAAGTAGTGTAGCGGTGTCCAAGGCTACAAAAGTCTGAAATCCAGAATCAAACTATGGCAGATACGGCCCTTTTACTTACATCAGACAAAATTAAAGCTACAACTCATATGGGCCCTGTGGCAAATATTGTGCAGCAGGAATAACTTCCATGTAGATTAAAGCTAGTCAATGAATTCGGTCCATCTTATAGCCATTGAAGAAAAGGGGCTACACCCAAATGCCACGGATGATTTTTTTAAATTTTGAACCCCCTTTCTCCAAGTTAACTTTGTGTAAATCAGAATTACGTCCCTCCTCCTCAAAATTACGTTGACTAACTTTTTTTTTACAATTGCGATAAAAAATTTTGATTGATAAATCTTTTGATTAACTATTCTTAATTATTAAAATGTCTTTAGTTTTATTTTGTTACAATGATAATTTTTAAGAACGAAGCATAACAGCAAACAAAGCAACGTTAGTCGATATAAATATAAATATAGAGCGCGCGGTGGCTCAGTCGGCTAGGTCGTGGATTGGCACACGGGAGACCGTGGTTCAATTCCCGGCCATGGTGCTACTTTTTCGGGCAAGTACCTCTGTGATTTTCACATGTGCTTTTTCACCACGCAATGCTCATTGAGGAGGGTTTTTAGGTGACCTTCTCGCAGCACAATTGCCTAATTTCCTCCTACCCCCCTCCCAGTAACAGGAGGCCTCCCTCATCCCTCTTCCCTTCCTTCTCCCAAGTACTAAGTACCCTCAGTAGTGCCCTTTATAGGAGCTGGACGTGAAGCACTATAGTATAAAAAAAAAAAAAAAAAATATAAATGTAAATATAGGCGTATTCAGCAATGTTGTCGAAGAATGCCTTAACAAACATAAATCAAAGTGGGATCTTAAAAAAAAATACTTCGAATAAAATAGAAATTTTTTGTTTGTCAACTATTAGGTGAATATTATTAAAATCCTAACAGCTTAAAAAAAAGAGTGTTTTGTCACACATTAACTTATTGCGTACCCCCCAGCGGAAACATCCATATGATTCAACAACCTCCCCCACGCCCTAAAACTGCTCACGGCGTTGGGGTATAACCTCTACAATAATTTTGTTTAAATAGTAATGAATATGCAAGAGGTCTTGGACCAAAGGTAAGCATTTAAAATAAAAGGTACAAGTCTGCCAAATGGTTCAAGTAAGTAAGGAAGGGCTTTGACGATGCCACAACATATATTAATTTACATCCAGAGGCATAAACTTAATGTTGCACTCTAAAGTTTAGTATAAAAATTAGAGGTAAAAAGCGTACATCTGACAGTTAACGCTTTACAGAAGAGTGTCATATTTTGCTTATGGTGTCTAAAAAAAGGAAATAAAGAAGTTTCACGATGTACTATTTTAAAAGTAATAGTTCACAAGAACTCATTCTTTCAATAGCAAAAAAACGGAGTTTTGCTATACAAAATAAAAGTTTTACAAATTTAATTTTTTTTACATGCCAAGACAAGCTTTGTTCCTTAAGATGAGTGAATCTCAAAAAAAACATTTTTCACTAGTGGATATTTGTGTTTGTTCTTAAAAATTTCAATAAAAAAGATTGTTGTTCTAGAACTCTAAGTTTATTTTAATTACTTTAAATATAAGCCTGTTGTGATAAAATTATAAAAATACAAGAAATGTCATTTTAAATGAAAAAAAAAATTTAAGATTGGAGGTTGTTAGAAAGTGAAGAAGCCTTGATTGTGTGAAAATGTATTGTGTATATGTAAATATAGAATTACAAGATGTTCCGAGTAATAGAACGCTTTAATTAAAAATATGTGTGGATAGCTTATACAGTCAAGTTCTTAACACACAATATTTACCACAAAGCTCTGATTTAAATAAATAATTGTTTATTGGTTAGTATTTTTGTATGTATACATTCAAAGCAAAAAAATTTTTACTGTGTTTCTTAACTGGTATCAAAAAAGTTCCCAGAGCTAGTTTCAAAACAGGTCTTGGAACACATATTATAACTAAGCTAATAGTCATGATTAGAGACCAAGTGTAAAGGCTCTTGGAACCCCCGACAGAAGTAAAGCTGCGTTATATATGTGAAAGCAAAACATTATCTGACGTAAATTGTACTAATGATGTCTGTAGCGCCAGACTTCTAGATGTGCCAAAACATACGCAAGCACCAACACCCACACCCACTTACACGCTCTTACAAACACATTTTTTTTAGACAAACATCCAACAATTTATTGTCACACTTGTAAGTATAAATTGTTTCCTATACAATAGTAAATAATAATAAGGAAATATAAAAAATGTACAGCTGATAGGTAATACACAGTGGCAAATCTGTATAGCAGACATTCAGTTGGGTAAATCTTCTTTACATGACCATAAATTTTATTATACTTGCTTCTTTACTTTTTTCTTTCTCAGTAATTAGTTTCTAGAATAGAAATTCTGGGTTTTACTGGTAAGCTATAAATTTACCAATATCTTTCTAAGGTTCCCGATGGATAAGTAACTTTGCTTGTAAGAAGATTATAAGACAAAAATGTACTTAGTGATGACACACTGTACTTATTGTTTAAAATTTATGTTCCAATAAATGAAACTTTTTTGAAAACATAAATTTTGTATGATTTTTCGTTACAACTAAGGTTTCCTTCCTGGTATACTAAGATTGTATTTAATATAAATAATCTTAAAACTCAATGGTCTATTACTATTTATTTAATTATTTAAGCTACTCGTTTAAGTTTGGTACCATAGTATGCACAGTTTTAAAGAGAGGTTATGTTTAACTTTGTCCATGATTATAAAATTATCTCTAAAATTGGCCATTTATTGTATGTATGATAAAACCTTCCTTGTAAGTTCATATATATAAATACACTAACCACAATTTTTTTTATCAAGTATGATGCATAACAAATACATGAATTCTCATATTTCATAAATAGGGAGGCGCTCAATGGATAGGGACATTTACCTTATGTGCAGAGCTTACGCTGTATGTGTATATGGTATAGGTATAGACATGTTACTCGTAAGAATAAACAATAGCAGCAGATGATTACGACAAAAAAATACCTCAAAATGGCCGAAGCTTAATACCAGGCCCTTGCAAGGCATCCTGGGAGGGCCTGGCCAGCATTGTAAGGAGTGTATCGAAAGGGCATATCTGGGGCCAAATGTTATAATAATAAACAGGTAAATAATTTTTAAGACGTGACAAATACATGGACATATACAAGCACACACGCACGTGCATGCGCGCTCTTGCACTTTTATTATTACCTTTTGTTTGCTTATGCTTGTTCATTCCCTTCTTTATGTATAAACTGAGCAAATTATGAGTAAGAAAGTTGAAGAAGAGTTTTGAGAGTTGAAGAAAAGGTAACTTAAAATGGAAGAATTTGAGAGGGCACAAATTTTAAAGGAAAAGATCAAGTCTTATATAGTATAATTACTACAAATACAAGTGACACAAATAACTATAGTTCTACCGATTTTCAAGTAAATTGTAAGTAATACAATGATTAAGACAGTATTTCCGAGTTTGTGGCAAGTAATAATAATCTGATAACTAAAAAGCTTAGATTTGTAAAAATTTAATCATCATTCTCTTGTACGATTCTAAGAATTAGACACTGCATGTTACTAAAAGTGTTTGATGAGGCAGCAATAATCTATGTATAAGATTTATCGTCATCTGTTGCAAAAATTGTTGATTGTTCTCTCAAAAACGTTAAATATACATTTTTTTTTTTTTTTATATTATAGTGCTCTACGTCCAGCTCTTTTGATAAGGGCACTACTATGGGCACTTAGCACTTGGGAAAGGGATAAGGAAAGAGATGGGAGGCCTCCCATTACTGGGAGGGGGGTAGGGGAAAGATAGGCAATATTTGCTGCGAAAAGGTCGCCTAAACCTTCCTCGAGAAGCATTGCGTGGTGAAAAAGCACATGTTAAAAATCACAGAGGTACTTGCCCGAAAAAGTTGCACTGGCCGGGAATCGAACCACGGTCTCCCGCGTGCCAATCCACGACCTAGTCGACCGAGCCACCGCGCGCTCGTTAAATATACATATAATCTCAGCCCCTACTATAATACTGTACAGTAGATATATGTTATTACACACATACACAGACACACACACACACTAGCGAGGCCTTGCCCCTACGTGCGCTCTGCTCACTAGCCCCCATCAACAAAGTACAAATATAGCATCAGCAGGGAATTGCTTAGTTAGAGGTGCTTGTATTGCTATTTATTTATTGAGAGGTTAATAAACCTATTTTAATTAATGCGGCTTACGAGTAATTAGGAGAATTTCAGAATAAATTTTTTGTACGAGAGAAACGTGCAAACAATAAAAAAAAATGTATACACATGAAATACAATGAAATTAAACACCACAGGAAAGTAATGACAGAGCGCTGAAAACTACCCCCTCTCCTTTAATTAAAAATACTATACAACAAGAACAACATAACACAGCCACTACTTTATCACAGACATACAGATCAAGGAGAAAATCGCCGCCGAGGACGTTGGCATGACGGCCTCTGACGTGTTACATACGATAGCATACATCTAAGCGTGCGTGCGCCTCAGCTGGTTTGGGACCGAAAGGTAGGGCAATAGAAAAGAGAGGTGATAGGCAAGGAAAAGCGAAGGGAAAGAGTTAAGGAAGGATTAGCTAGAGATGCGAGAGCAAAAGGACTAAGTCCACGAGACGAGAATAGACACGCATTTTCCCTCGAACAATAGGTAATCTAATAAAGAATCAGTTAACTGCAAGTTGGCCTATTAATTATTCCCGCACCGTAAAACCCACGTAACAATTTTGTGGTATTTAAAAACCATGCGATAAATTTTTTTTCTGATTTGAAAGCGTAACGGTTCTAACTTTTTGGGAGTATCTTCAATCTATTCACAGTAAAGATTTCGCAAAATAATAAATTTTATTTAACTAAAACCAAGCTGTTCGATGCGTCTGCGATTCCCTTGTTATCTTTGTGACTTTACCTTCTTTTAAGATTAATTTAGGCTTATTCTTAAGGTAAATAGCAAGATTTACTACCATGTGACCTGTACCAAAAATTGTATATTCTCGTAATCTTTATGCTGATTTCATGGGACTTTAATATCTACCATTATTATAGATTTTTCATTTTATCTAAAATTTCCTCATCGGAATGACTTAAACTTTTAATGTGAATAAAAGCTCTTTTACCACCTTTATAAATGTAGTCGTATATGTTTTTTATGCTTTGAGTAGAAGCATAATATTTGTCGTTTATGTGGAATGTATTATTAATTTAGGAAATTTTAGTATACGGTTAAACAATTGAATTGGCAACTAGTATTTTGTTTTATTTTTAGTCTTATACACATAAATCCAAAATATTATTTTTATTGATATATTCTGGATAAACATTTTTTTAACGATGTTATATCAGCAAATGGTTCAAGAAAATTTTTTAACAGTTGTTATTGGATATATTTAAACATAAGCTTTGCTTCGTATATGAACCTTGAAGCATATTTCTAATAATACATTTTGCAAGTTTCTTGTTGTTAAAAGGTATTTCAACTGATATAATCTAATGAATCTGTTCAGGTAAAATTATTTTATTGTTTGGATGCAGTGTTATAAGAAAATATGCATGTGGTAAGCCGCATTTTTGAAGTTCTATAGTATCAGCATAGGCTATTTCTTATCTAAAGAGATTTTTTTGTGTAATATCATTTAAAATTGATTGAAATTTTGTATAAAATAATCTTACAGTATTATTAGAAATATTATAAGGAGTGGCATTTTTTATAAATTTAGTTAAAATTAATTTTATTTCTTTCTATTGCACACAGCATGTAATGTTTATAATCGAATTTGGTATACTACATTTCCTCATAATGGCCATTGCATCTTAGAAATGTTGTTGCATGGACTTGGAACTGCCAATATATGTTGATGGTAGGATAAAAAGATTACCATTTTTTTCTTTTATTTTCAATTATGTTCTAAGCACAATTAATAATTTCACCTAATAATCCTTCACATCATTTAATTCTCAACTGATTTTTGTTATTTCTTAAATAGTTCAAGCGGTTTGGTTCAATCATTGTGTAAGAATGGTAACAACATGTGTCAATCTTCCAGCATACAACAAGGGTCTACAAAAAAGTTCCTAAAGTCTTTATAATAGTCTATATAAATGATATTGTAGAAGACTGAGCTTTTCTGTTTTGTTTAAAAACATTCTTTGGATAACTAGTGCTTTACCCTTAATCTCCTAAAGTAAACATTAAGGGAAATACCATTGGATCAAAAAAATGCAACAATTTATTTAAATGTGCTTCTTTTGGATAACCATCTTGTAACTCCTTAGGATATATGCATAGATCAATTTTTCCCGTAAACCTAAGTCTGAAATAATAACAGCACCATATAATGCTGTTAACGATTTATAATATCAGTGTTTTTGATATTCACTTTTTTTGTAAAAAAAAACATTTCTATAATTAGGAAACTTTTTTATGTTTGTCACTTGACGTAACTGCTTATAACTTTTAACTTTAAGCTATGATAATTAAAAAAAAAAATTGAGCTATGAAGAGTAAAAAAAAAACTTAATTTAAAATTTCTGTATGTTTCGTAAAAAATTTACCTGTCTTACAAGAAATCATTCTTTGTTTAATTACTGACTAATTGTCATGTATATATCTACAACTGGTTATACTTTGGTGGTTTGCCTTGAGCTTATTTTTAAGTATTAGGAGTCACCTGACAAATTTTGCCTTCAATTCTAATATTATGCACAGACCTTACTTTTTGTTCTAGTTTATTACTCATACAAGGTGCAAAAGAAGAATAATTGTTATTATATATTATGAGAATTCTAAGACGTTTATGAAAATGTAAAAGTTTATTAAAATTTTTCTCGTATTGTCTTAAAGGATTCAGGAAAATTTTTGTATATAGACTTCAAGTCGATAATTTTTTTTCTCAAATTCTGCTGAGCAGTTCCGACACTTGAAACTTTTTTTACCCTTATATGTAGGTTTTTCAACTAATTTCTTATTCTCTGTACGTTCAAAATATTATTGTATAGTCATGATTTCAAAAAATGAGTCAATACATTTAGCTATGAGCATGCACGTATTGCATAAAAATTTTCGGCGCTCGCGTGTTGGCGCGTTCTCTCTAGTGTTTTTGTGTTTCTGTGTGTTTTTGTAATGACGTTTCTGTGCTGTACGTTCTTATGGTGGTTGCTGAGATTATTTTTGTATTTTTTTAGCTCTGGTTGGCTCGGTCTTTTTGGTCTTTTTTTTTCTGGTTGGATTTCGTGGTTTTGTTCCCGGTTTGTTCACCTTTTTCTGGCTGGTTCGTCTGTGATTTTTCTCATTTGGTTTTTCACTGCTCATTGTTTCTTTGTGCTTTTTTGGTGGGGGTTTTTGGGGCGAGTGTTGCTTGTGTTTCGGCTTTGCTCGTGCGTGTGTTGGTGGGTGTGTCCTTTTTTTTGTTTTTGTTTTTGTGTGTGTTTGTTTGTGTTTGTGTTTGTGTTTTCTAACGTGTTTGTCGTGTAGCGTTTTATTGTAGAAGCTGAGATTATATGTATATTTAATGTTTTTGAGAGAACAATCAACAATTTTTGCAAGAGATGATGATAAATCTTATACATAGATTATTGCTGCCTCATTAAACACTTTTAGTTACATGCAGTGTCTAATTCTTAGAATCGTACAATAGAATGATGATTAAATTTTTACAAATCTAAGCTTTTTAGTTATCGGATCATTAACACTACCACAAACTCGAAAATACTGTCTTCATCATTGTATTACTTACAATTTACTTGAAAATCGGTAGAACTATAGTTATTTGTGTCACTTGTATTTGTAGTAATTATACTATATAAGACTTGATCTTTTCCTTCAAAATTTGTGCCCTCTCAAATTCTTCCATTTTAAGTTACCTTTTCTTTAACTCTCAAGACTCTCTTTTAACTTTCTTACTCATAATTCGCTCAGTTTATACATAAAGAAGGGAATGAACAAGCATAAGCAAACAAAAGGTAATAATAAAAGTGCGAGAGTGCGCATGCACGTGCGTGTGTGCTTGTATATGTCCATGTATTTGTCACGTCTTGAAAGTTATTTACCTGTTTATTATTATAACATTTTGCCCCAGATATGCCCTTTCGATACACTCCTTACAATGCTGGCCAGGCCCTCCCAGGATGCCTTGCAAGGGCCTGGTATTAAGCTTCGGCCATTTTAAGGTATTTTTTTGTCGTAATCATCTGCATCTATTGTTTATTCTTACGAGTAACATGCCCATACTTATACCATGTACACATACAACGTATGCTCTACACATAAGGTAAATGTCCCTATCCATTGAGCGCCTCCCAATTCATGAAATTTGAGAATTCATCTATTTGTTATGCATCATACTTGATAAAAAAAATTGTGGTTAGTGTTTTTATATATATGAACTTACAAGAAAAGTTTTATCGTACATACGATAAATGATTAATTTTAGAGATAATTTTATTAATATGGACAAAGTTAAACATAACCTCTCTTTATAACTGTGCATACTATGGTACCAAACTTCAACGAGTAGCTTAAACAATTAAATAAATAGTAATAGACCATTGAGTTTCAAAAGTATTTCTATTAAATACAATCATAGTATACTAGGAAAGAAACTTTAGTTGTAACAAAATATCATACAAACTTTATGTTTTTAAAAAAGTTTCATTTATTGGAACATAAATTTCAAACAATAAGTACAGTGTGTCATAACCTGATTATAAGCTTGTACAGTCATAAGCTGATTGTTTGTTTATTGATCAATCGAAATCAATCGTTATCTTTTGGAATGGTCTGCTCTAAGTATCCGTAATCACCATGGACTGCTTTGTTTTTACTCGCACTAGCTTTTTTATTTGGCATGGCAAGCAGCCGAGTACGTACTGCCTTATGTCTGGCCTCATATTTTGGCAATAAATGTCTTTTGCTATTTTGCTATACGATTTATTAATACCCTAGTGTCCTGCTACTGCTAATTGTAATATTTTTTTATTAGTTTATATCTTTCATTTACTAGTGGCACTTTTAATGTATTTGTGTTTAACGTAGCACTTGTTTTTATTTTTTTAAAGGTTTCCTTAAATTGTTTGACAACGTATGGCTATTGGTTAAGATTTTGTATCACTAAATCTCTTACTCATCCTTTTTTTCTTAATTTGTTTTTTATTACTAGTAACCTAAGGGCTGTCATGCACTTTTTGAAGTCAGATCTTAGAGCTGAATCCTTGAAGTGAGTTTTCGCGTTCTTTCGAATAACGCACACTTACCTCATTTTGGATAGCATGACGTCATCAACTGCCTCTGTCTTGATATTTGAGACTACCAGATTTAAAAGGCCTTGCTCGCATAGCACGTCAACAATCTTTATGCCCAGATGATCGTCTGTTATGACGGAGAACGCTAGATTATCGATGTACATAAATGAGTGACCTTCTTTCATTTTTTAAAGCAGGGTAGGGTCTGTGTGGCGTTGTGGGGCTTATGGAGGTATGTCGTGTGACAATCGTGTCTTTCATACTCTATACTTCTTTATTGTGCCCACTTTGTCAAAAACTTACCTCTCCTCACCTAGACTGTCATCGCTTTCTTTTATTAACGCTTTATTTAGGCCACGGTTGCTAACCAGTAAGGGAGAGAGTCTCGTTTCGTGTTGGTATTTAGTGGTGGTGGAGATTTAGGCAGGGGCATGATGCACTCTTAATTAGCCTTCTTGCTTTCTTTTTCTCTCTTGCTTTGCTCACCGCCTTTCATATCCCATAAGTCCTTTTCACCATTTTCTTCGTCTTGTTTGTTTACGGATTGGTCGTTGCTATTTTCTTCAAGATTTTCTTGTGTGTTTTTTCAAAGTTCCCGATTATCTGGATCGTCGTCTTGATTTTCATTATTATTTTGAGGTGAGGCGTCACTATTAGTTTTCTCTACGAGGGCCTAGTAGTGTTGGCTTTCAAGATAAATATGCTTTAATTTTGTGTTTTTTACCATTATAAACAGTAGGTATACTGGTTTATCGTGTGACTTTTGCAGGTGTACGTATACGTTTGCTTTATACTGTTGTAAAAATATAAAAGAGCGTTTCCCGTCGCCAAACCCATGGCTGAAATAGAGTATTGTTTTTGCTCCTTTTGGGTCTTCACATTCATTTATTCATTTTGACTCACGTAGTACTTTCCTAAATTTGTCCGTTGATTCTGCTAATCTGTATAGAAATACTTGGCAACGAAACAGACACCTTTCATATTTAGGGACCTTAATTATTCTTAGCTGTTTGCAGGGTTATGCATATTGGATCAAAGGTACTCAAGTCTTCGCATCTTCTTCGTCGTTCATCACGATCAGCTTACCATCGCTTTCCCATACATTAATTTTTATGCTTTCTTTCCCCCTTATGTCTTTTTTCCAACGCTGATTGAGGCCTTTGCTCGAATTTAATTATTCGACTTGTTATGTATTGATATAAAAATAGTAATTATACCTCTTTTGTTATTGTAATTTTTGTTTACGCCATCGAGCTTATGTAAATGTTGCGGTCGATGGCTCGCATGTTCGTTCGATGCAATTTGGCTTAATTTCCTTATTTTCATTCCCTGCTGGTCTACATGCTGTCTATCTTTTGCTCTACTATCTCTCTTGTTATGCACCCCTCTTTTATATTCTGATATCTCGTTACCTTCTTTTTTTCCATCAGGTGTTGCTATTGCTGCCGTTTTTCCTTTAGCCTCCCTAGGTTTTCGCTCTCTTTCACTTCTGCCTTTTCTGCTACCCCACTATTCCACGCTAGTTGAAATCTCCAATGTTCTGCTGGCTTGGATTTCCTCTGCGTTGCTGTCAGTAAATGACAATGTGCAATAATAATCTGTTTCGAGTTGTGAGAATGCTTGACGGTATAAGAAAAATCTGGAATTTTCCTATGTAGTGTATTAAATTTACGGTTGCGAGTTCTGTGTTGTATTTTTTCTGCGATACTCTTATTTATAAATAATGTGCTCGTTGTTTTCACCTCTTTTTCCATGTTTTTTTCTTGGTATACATGCTAAGTTTATTGTCTGCTGATTTTCGCGACAAAATTTCCTCTTTACAGGTCCATTCTTCACTGTAAGGTTGTCTTTTTCTGTCTTATTTTTTGGTTCTTTCATCATTTCTTGTTCTTTTTCTGTATCTCTATCAATGTAACTGCTAGTGCTTGATACGTGCTCTCTTTCTCTTAGTCTTCGAAGCTTTTTCTTAATAACTTTTTTGTTTAAATCATCGGAGTCTGATGTTTCCATTTGGACTTTCTTATTCTTTCGTATCAGATTTCTCTGTCTTCGGTGCCCGTTTTATATATGCATACTGGTGGTGCGTTTACGTTTTCATGATTGTCTCTTTTCTGTTTTTCCGCTAGCTCATACAGCTCTCGGCGTGACAGTTCTGAGTTTTATTTTTCTTCTTTTATTATTGGGTTACAAAACAGGGCATCTGGTGCCTTGTTTATCAGTCCAGGTCTGTAAACAACATTAAACTCGTATACTCGAAGTTTTGCTTTTTACCTTGTGAATCTTAGATCCAGCTTCTTTGACGTGTCAAAATGCTTGAGAAATTCATGGTACGTTACGACTGTAAATTTATGAATAAAGCATATTTACAAGGGCGATCTGAGCCTATTTCTCCTTGGCTTAAAATTGCTCCAATGACGTAGTCAGATGAGTCGGTTTTTACTATAAATGGTTCACTGATGTCTGGGGATATAAACAATGGTTTACCACATAGAGCGTGTTTTACACGTGCCTTTTTTCCTGTCTCTCTCCATTAGAACTCAATAGTTTTCCTTGTCAGTTTTAAAAATGGTTGGGCTATTTTTGCATAGTCCTTTATAAACCGTCTAAAGTACCCGAAAAGCCTGAGAAACTGTTTCATTATCTTGGCATTTGTTGGTCTTGGGAATTTTTTAACAGCCTTAATTGTCGATGGGTTTGTTTTTATTTTTCCGTTCCTATCAATGTGTCCCCGTACCTTTGCTTTACGTTTAAAAAACTAACATTACTTTGGCTCTATTGTTTAATTTGCATATACTCGTCTTTGTGAAAATCATTTAAACCATTTGCCGTGCTGTTTCAAGTTTTCCCTGAACACCATCACATTACCAACATAAATTTTAATTTTGTGGCCCTGCAGTTCTGTGAGTGCTTGTGGTATTACCCGCATAAAGGTATTTGGTAAATTGCAGCATACCATCGGTATTTTTTTATATTGGTATTCCTCTTTTAGACCTGAGAATACGGTCTTGTGTGCGTCATTCTTTTGTATTTCTACTTAGAAAAACCAGCTCTTCAAGTCTTTTACCGTTATGCGTCACGCGGCCACCAGATTTTCTAAAATTTAGTTTACGAGTAGCATGAGCCTACCATCACCTCATTTAATAGTCTAAAGTCTGTGACAACTCTCCACTGTTTTTCCCCTTTTGGGCCGGGGTTTTTTTCACAATGCATGTGTTGGAGCTATACGACTATTTTGGTGGCTCGATTATACCGTCCTTCAATAAATTATCCAGTTCCGTTGGCATCTGTTCCCTTTATTTTACAGGCTATCTAGCCCTTTTTGTAGTAAAGAGTTTATCTGTCGTCGTTTGTATCCTATGTTTTAGTACATTTGTTGCCTTTAGCGGTTCACCCTCTAGGCCTAATACAAGAGGTTTAAATTCTATTAGTCCTCGCACATGCCTTATTTCTTCTTTGTTGCAGCGCGATGTGTCAACAAGCTTTATTATTTCTTTGACCTGTGCTCACATGCTTGCTCTTTGGCTAGTATACTGTGCACCAGAAGTTTTTAAACAGAATTTACTCTTATATATTTTGTAAGACTTTTAAATTATTTTCATTTGTTCACCATAATATCAGTGCCACTTAATATTAGTACTTCACTTTCAGAGCTTATGAGGACATCATATAATTTAAACGTGTCCCAGCCGATTATGGCTTTTGCTTAGATCAGGAAATTGTTGGGGACTTCATGCAGAGTTACCCTGATACCATTAAGAGCAATTGTATTGCAATTGTTCCTAACGTGTACCAGGCACCGTGTGTCACGCCAGTATTTAAGACTTAACCTTTTTCATTCACATCTATAAGCGTGTTTTCTATGAGACAGCTTTTTTTATAATCAAAATTTCGGCACAGGTATCCACGTAAAATTTTTCGTTATTTACTCGTAGTTTAGGGCTATTTTAAGGCACTAACAGTGGTGTGCGTCCTGCGCTTGATATTCCTATTTCTATTTTACGAACGGCTTCTTCATTATCCTTTCTTTAAGCGCTTTGCGTCAGCGATGTGTCCTCGAGACAGTTACTGTTATTTTTTACACCCGTAGTATAAGTGTTGGGCTTTCGTTGCGCTCTCTTTCTGTCATATCTATGCGCTTCTACGCTTGTGTTTATGTTGTTGGTTACGTGTGGCTAAGCATGCGTTTTTTCTGGCAATTTCTGACAGCTACCTGATGTCTCCACCTCTTTTCAGGCAGACATCTCTATCTTTATTCTTACTGTTGTGTCCCGCTTGCCATTTGGGAAGCACGGCGAACGTCCTGCAAGCTTAAATGCTCTGTACGCGGATTTTGTGTTTTGTTTGTAGGCTGACTATTCACTTCGTACGGAGGTCTTCTGTCTTAATAATTAATATTTTTACTGTAGTTCCTATTATTGTTATTATTCTTGTAGTTGTTTTTGTTAAATCTTTCGTCACCTCCATTGTAGCAACGATTTTTCTGGTCATTCCCGTTATTATTATAATTATTATAGCTAGCACCACCTCCGTCATTGCTGTTATAGTTTTGGTTGCTCTTATTAAACCTATTGTCGTTATTTATGTTGTCATTATTATTATAATTGTTGCCGAATCTATCATTGCCCACGTTGTAACCTTGCTTGCCTTGGTTATAATCATAGCAACTTTTATAATTATTTCTATTCCTGTCATCATTATACTCATTGTAACTAATTGTATTTTAATTTTCGTTAGGCCTGTTATTGTTGTAGTTTTTGTATTTCTTACCATTATTGCCGTTACTAGGCGAGTTGTGGTTTCAGTTATTAAAATTATTTTAATTAAAGCTCTTATGAGATCTGTTATCGTTGTAGGTATAATGATTATATGTATTACATTTATCGTCAGGTTTTTCTTTGTTGCAGTTATCATAAATATTATCGAATCCACCATGGCTCCCATTGTCATTTTCACAATGCTAACTGCTGCCATGCAAGTTTTGTTCTTTATAAAAGTTTTCTTATCTCTTATAATTATTGTATCGATCCCGCAAATTGCACCAGATTATTTGTCCTCTTTTTTTATTTCTCACTAACGTGCTGCATTACGCTTGCTGTGTCCCTTCCACTTACAGTACGCACAACTTGCGATTGAGTTTCCGTTATTATTTGCAGTAGTTGAATTTGAGTGTTGTTTTTTGCCACTGTATCATGTTCCCCTTTATCTAAAATTTCTGTCTTTTTGGCTTTTGTATTCAGCTGAAATAGTTTGCACTGTTTTGTTACATGGTTGTACCCGTTGCAGAGTGCACAGGGGTCATAGTTCGTCACGTTCAGAAACCATTTCGGCATGTCTGCTACTTTCACTTCCTCGTACATGTACTTACTTTTATCTGTTTCTTTTGTCCTTACTTGTGTTATCCTTATGCGCGTATTGCGCCACGTTAACACATTGCAGTATAAGCTTATTTCGCTGTCTATTTTCAGTGCAATCAATATTGCTTCGCCAAGTGTCAGTGAATTGCGGTAAGTTACCTGGTAGTTGTTGGAAGCCTGTAGCACATACTAAAATTGTCTTACTGACTCTTTCTCTGCGTCTTTTTTTAGCAACATTTCTTGTGTCAGTGCATAAATTGAGCTAATGTCATGTACATTTATTATTTGGTCGTTTATTGCTTGGATTCAGTCACAGTACAGTTATACAGGCTCATTTTTTTGCTGTGACATGAGTCTTAGTTTTGCAAATAATGTGGTGGAGTTGACGGTGCAAGTATATATGTTTCCGAATTCTGTCAAAAATTGATCTATTGTCGAAAATTGTGCTAATCGGAAAACGATTTTGCTTGCCGGCTTCGATATCTGTTTGGTAGTGTTCATATAAGAAATTTTTCATATAGCGATCCTACTGTAAGGGCTACGGTTCTAGTCATTTGTTCAAACAATGGGAGTTTTACTGGGTCACCATCAAATATTGATATGTTGTTGGTAAGATTACTCAATGTGGCTTGGGAGTTTTGTAACCAGCGTATGCGAGTTAGCTGTAACGCATGCTCTGTCAGCTCTAGGGAATAATTTTGCGTACGTTCGTACCTGTAATCTGTTAGGTGTGTATGATGTGTTTCTACAAAATCATGTGTATCTGTTGTATTATATACGTCATAATTTCTAATAAGTTTTCCATCCCTGTTTGTTCTATCATTGTTTTGAGTGAACGGAAGTTGTGCCCAATTATTTAATCCAGCCCGTGTTTCTTTGCAGGTTGCCGTCGTTATCAAGTCGTTCATAGCACTAGTTCTCTCAGTTAAGGCTAATATATAATCTATTTTGGGTATTGCTCCATGTTCTGCAGTAGAAGAAATTTTTTCGCTGAACTGCGTCCGTGAGGGCTCCCTGGATTCCCGGATTCTTTTTCTGTCTTACAAGGATCGGTGTGAGTTTTCTCATCATCTTTATCATAAACAGCATCCTTATCTTACTCGCTTTCTGACACTCTGCCCATGATTTAGTATTACGGTCTAAGCTGATTTGTATTGCGTCGTTGTCGTCGTCTATGTCGTCCCGTCTTAACTGGTGTACATCTTATATATCGTTCGCTTCTGCGATACTAATTCTGTTCCTTGTTTTCTTTTTTTTTTTTGTTTTTTTTTGTACATAGTTAGTCTTGTCGATTCGTATGTATTTTTTTTATACTCGTATATTCGTATATTGTATGTAATCGTAGGACAGATTCATTGTTGTGTCCTTTGGGTTTGCTTGATAGATATGCGCACTTTAATAAGTCAATAGCTTCTTTTTTGTCTGGTTAACAACTCCTTTTATTTTTAAATTAACTTAAAAAAAAAATGAAAAATTGTCCTTGTTGTGCCTCTTTTTTGTGTAGTGTATCCCGTGTCTCGTCAGTAGCTGCAGTCTGGCCTGGCGTACCAAGTTTGCTTTCTGTCAGTATTTCCCTGGATTCGGTGTTTAATAAATGCCTTTAGTGTTCTGGTATGTAGTTATGCTGGCTTGATATGCAATTATTCCTTTTTTCTCCACCTTCAATTTTTCAAGCTTTCTTACATTTTTGGTGCTTGATACTCTGAGTTGGGCGTCTGGTACTAATAACACTTTTTCTCGATGAGCAATATTTTTTTTTTCTTTCTTAGTTTTACTTTGTTACGTTGATAAACCGAAAAAAAATTTTGTTCCGCGAGATAAATGCTTATGTTTATGTTTAAATTCCTTCTGTTTGAGAGAAATTGCGTGTGTATTCGCGTCTCGTGTACTTGGTTCTTTCGCTGTCGCGTCTCTAGCTTTTCTCCCCTTTACTATCTTCCTTCGCTCTCCCTTTCCTATCACCTCTCTTTCCTATTACCATACCTTTCGGGCCCAAACCAGCAGGGGAGCACGCACGCATAGCTGCATGCTATCGTATGTAACAGAAGATACAAGGTGACGAAATTTAGAATAACAATAAAACTATTTTTGTGAAGATTTTATTTCTAATAAATAAAATCTTACTTTTTTGCACATCAACGAAATTTTTGATCTGGAAAATAAATTATGTAAATCCCTTAATTTTTCTGTACCGATTAAAATTTAGTTACAAAACAGTACAGTCGCAGATAAAGTTCCATTTTTTATCATATATTTGATCCTATGTACTCTTCGCTAAACAATAAACAAAAAAAATTTGTCTAAATTGTATGTAAGAACGTTAAGATTTGTTGTATGGATGATTTTTAAGAATTAGGAATCACCTTTTTGTGTAAAACATTGATTTTTTATTACTTTATATCTCAAAGAAGAAGAACTTTGACAATAATATGGACTGACATTGTATTAGTAATACTACCAATAGGTATGACCAGTCATAGAACTTTTCGCTTCTTTTGGGTGCAAACAATATTAAGACTGCATTTCTTGAAATACAGTCGTAACAAAAAAAATCACGTAAAGTTGATTCGATAATTTTATGTAAGGCTTTTATGATTCCGAAAAAAATCTTTAGGGATAGTAAACAGAAATTTGCGTGATATATGCAGTGCACACTTACATTTCAGAAATAAGTTAATAATTTTGGGGGAAGATTTCTGTCAAACACTTACTGTTTAAACAAATGGTGATAGGAGGATATTTATATCGGAAACTATTAGGTAATCGTTTCTCCAGAGTTCTGTTTATATTTTAAAATTCAATACAAGCATTCATTCAGTTAATAAGAATTTATTTCAATTACTTTTCGAAATTGAATAGCAAAAATTAAAATCACTGATTATTTCTATAACATAAAAAGTCAGTGATAAACGTTTGAAAACGATTAATAACAATAACTTATTTTTATGAAACAGTGTATTATGACTTCTAATCATGAATACACTATTTTTTCAGATAACAAAATTTTCAATCTAATGAAAGAAAATTTGACAACTTATTATTGTTTAGATTATGCCACTTATAAAGGTGTCCAAAAATCAGATGATGACATGAAGATAAATTTCCTTATTTAAGTAATAAACGATATTTTTGAAGGTTTACCACCGTGTGAGCTAAATTTTAAAGTTGGTGCAATAACAATGTTAAAAAGAAATTCATGTATAGCAGATGGTTTGTACAACAGAACTCGATCAAAGTTAAGAAAATTTTTAGAATGTAATACAAAAGCTTAAGCCATAACAGGAAAATCCTTGGAAAAAAGTATTTATACTGAAAATCATTTTAAATATATGTTATACCTTGTCGTTACCTTTCATACTATAAAAAATGCTACTTTCTTCAGTCTTGGCATTCACTACGATATTAAAAAATTTCAACGGCATGGTTTCAATAAGGTTGGTATGTACTTAAAAAAGCCTGTTTTTTCTTTAGCATAACTATGCGTACGGTAAACAAGATGCAAAACAAAAGAAGGGATATTTCTGCAAATCAAACGTGAAAAAAATTGAATATAGAAAACGGTGTTTGAAAAGAGATTTTCTAAAAAAAAAAGTACACTTTTTCAAAAGAAAAACATTAAAAAATAAAAGTTAATACATAAATAAGAACATCTTTATTTAGTAGTAGTATATGACATAAAATGTTAATATTTTATTACGTTACAATTGTGTTAAAAATCATTGAAGTTACAATTTTGAATCAGGATACCTATTTATAAGATTTTCTTATATAAAATGATTCTTTCAATTTTCTTTAGAAAACTAAGTCTATTTTTGTGATTTCTTCATATACGTACTAAGAACAATAATTTAAAAGAAAGAAATTTTAAGATTCTGTACAAAAATTGTTATCTTATAAAAATTAGAATTATGTTTAGAACAATAACTCTTACATATTATATAGTTGTTTTTTAATACGTATACGTCAAAAAATAGCTCTAAGACAGACGGCTTTTAGAATAAAAAAAAAATTATCATAAGCATATGCATATAAATATAAATAAAGTTTTATTTATACTATATCTATTAATGGTTATTTTTTCCTTCAATTGGGCTTCAGGGAGCTCTTTCTCTTTGTGCTTTTATACGGCTACTGGCGCTGACTACTACGATTTCTACTATTTTTGTAGTACTCAAATTTTAATAAATATGTGTAGTCATATTATGTCATACGATTACACGTATTGATTTAAAACTTAATGGAAAAAAGAAATAATACAAAGGAACAAGAGTCAACGCACCTAAAAATTGTATACTAACCAATATTTATGTAAAGTAATAACCATATTCAATGTTTTTTGTACTTGTTATTAATAAGTATAAAATTAATTTATTTGTCTCCAGGGTGGTGTGAGAAAAGTAGATGACTATAAACAGCTAAGTGATCTTAACCATGGGTTCTAGAAGCTGCCGCTTGCAATGGCTGGCTGCAGCTAGTTTCAGTGCATTTACAGTTTGTGTGAACAATAGCCTATCAATGTACTATAGACGCAGCTGCTACAAATCTATAAAATTATCCCCCATATTTTAAGGGGTGCTGAATCAGTAAAATAAAGTGCTGGACCAGGGGGTGGGGGGCACTTGAAAGTGTGCAGGGAGCGTGGACGTAGGGGGCTTAGAAAAAAATAAGGGCGATTTTTAATGGGTCAAAGTAACGGTAAAATAAAACTACTTTTCCCTTGTTTTGTGAGGGGGCTACAAAGAAGCTGCAGGAAGGTCAAGAGAGGGCTTTAAAAATTGTACAGGGGGGCTGTGAGAAAACCAGAAGGGCTCAGTTGGTCTTTAGCTGTTATTTTGTTAGGCTAAAACATTATTGACAATAAATGGATGTTTCCTCATTCTTGTAGGGATTTGTAGGAGGTAATTGGGGTTGGCGAAGGATAAGCAGGGGGGTGGGGGGTAATGCAGAAAGTACTGCCATTATAACAATACATAAAAGGAGTTCTTTGTAAAAAAATGACCCCCCCTTATCTAAAATTGGTTTAATTTATTAAGGTTCTGTAGGTAGTAAAAAGAAGGGTCTAATCATCTAATTTTCAATGCCAAGGAGCATATATATTGAGTCAACATTTTAAATACAATATGGCTGTCTTAACCACGTGACCTTCAGACTTTCCTTAATAAAACTACTTTAAATCTCGTTGCATGGACTCTGCAGGGGTAAAAAAGTCTTGAATGAAAAATCTTAAGCTCTTTTATCAAAAGATGTATAAAAAAAATTTTTTTGTCTGCTATAAAATTGAAAATGGCCGCAAAAGCACATGACCAACAGATTTTTTTCAATAAAACAACTATACGTCTCGTGGCATAAGCCCTACAGCCGTCTGAAAAGGCTAAAATAGAAAGTCCTGAGCTCTTCTATTAAAACATGTGCAAAAGAAATTTTTTTGTCTGCCATAGAATGCAAAATTTAGTAATCATTAATTACAATCTGTTCCTAATTTTATGATGCAAAACATAAGTTCTGTCGTTTATTATTATACAAATATCTAACAACAGTGATTGGGTTGGTCACGGAATTTAAAATACAACTTGGTTTGGCCACGATTTTGTTCGAAAGACTATGAAATGATACTTTTCATTTTTAATAATATTGTATTTTTCTCTCCTGCTACTATACATTATAATAGACCTTGAAAAAATGTTTGTTGGAATGCGTTTTGTACTAAAAATACTTGTATAGCGTGGTTACTGCCACCATATTGACAATGAATAATACATACAACCATAAAACTGTACCGTACTTGGAGAATACATCTATTTGTTGGTATAATAGCATTAATACATTAGTGCAGAACTAATAACAACATATTAAGTTTGAAACCACAGCAATTGTTTATTTTTAAAGTTAACATTATTATTATATACATAGAATGATTATTGCTGCTTTATTAGAACCTGAGTAGAACAAAACAAAACATTTATCCTAAAATTTTTTAAAAAGACTCATATGACACATGTTTTAAACGCCGTTTTAAATTCCAAGGCTAAAAAAGAGTTTTTTCAGACTAATTTCTGAGAATGAAACTAAGAGTTATCATTTAGATCTCTGTAGACCCCAGTTAGGTTAATGCAGCATATTCATAATAGTTTTAGTAAAAATTTGGTGTGGGTTACGTGTTTTGCCACCATTTTGGATTGTTCAGCTAACTAGAAATACACAGCTTTTAATATAAGAGCTTAACAACTTCCGTTTACGTATTTGTAGACACCTGTGGAACTTATACCTCGAGACATATAGTAGCTTAATGGTTAAAAAGCTGTAGGTCACGTCTTTCTGCCAACATTTTGGATTGTACTGAAAACAAAACATTTTCTTTATACTCCTAATAGAAGAGCTGAAGATTTACCATTAAAGCCTTTTAAGATCCCTGTATGATTTATACCGTAAGTTTCTTACTAGTTTGAGTGAAGAAAACACGCATGGCACGTGTTTTTGCCACCATTTTTAGTTTTATAGCAGACAAAAAATTTTCTCCATACTTTCTCTAATATAAGAGCTAAAAGTTTTCAATAAAAGCTTTTTCAGACGAATGTAGAGCTTATGCCACAAGGTTCATAATAGTTTTATTAAAAAAATCTGTAGGGCACGTAATATGACTGCCATTTTGGATTTTATGGCAGACAAATAATTTCGTTCATACGTCTTTCGATAGAAGAGCTCAAGACTCTTTATTCAAGCTTTTTTAGACCCCTGTAGGGTTCAGGTTGCAAGATTTATAGTTTTCTTTGGAAAAAGTTGTTAGTATCGTGTTGTTGCCGCCATTTTAGATTTTATAGCAGGAAAAAAAAATTTTGTCATGATTATTTTGATAGCAGAGCTTAAGACTTTCTATTAACGTCTTTTTTGCTTTCTTGACCCCTGCAAGGCTCATCACGAGATTTATAGTAGTTAATTGAAGAAAATCTGTAGGTCACGTGGTTCAGGCAGCCAGATTGATATATATATATATAATAGTGGGGCTATCGCCCCCTGTGCACTCTGCATGCCAACCCCCCGACTAAAAGATTGAGTAGACAAAATTACTCGTGTTTTTATCAATGCAGGCTGATAATTAGTTTACAACAGCAGAATACGTGGCTCGAAAAAAGTTGATCAAACATATGATAACATAAATCTTAATTTTTCAATTGAATTTTTAAATAATATCAGAGAAGATCTTCCAAAATAAAAAAAAAAAGCAAAGCTTATATTCCTAGAATAACATTGAATACTGGCACCTCATTGTCATTACCTTTTGTCTTCTATAGAAAACAGTTTCCTTTTGTAATAGCATGTTCTATGTTTATTAACAATTCACAAGAACAAAGTTTTAGTTCCTTAGTATTGTATATTTAAAAACCTTTCTTCTCTTACGGACAATTATACGTTACTTTATTAAAATGTAAGAATCCAAAAAAAATTGTTATTCAAATTGAATCTGAAAATAAATCAGAAATTAAACATATTTTTTAGCAATAAATCTTTCAGTAATTGAAAAATATGTAACTTTAAAGATTGTCACATTTAAACAGACGTATGTTAATTCATAAAAACCATGAAAAGCAAATATGTGAGAAATGTGAAAAGGGTTTTAAAAGAACAGATGGGTTAAAACGAAACATAAAATGTCACAACATTAAGCTAACAGAATAAATTATTGTTTTAAAAGCTTAACTGTATTTGTCTATTTAATTATACCTTCTCCTGAGTTCTGGCTCTTTTTAAATTAAGTCCTCAGATAATCAAGAATTTTATACTTTGGTGAAGTACATATGTACTAGGAAAAGATTTTAAATGTAGAGTTCAATTAAGTTAAAGAAATAATAGTACTTCAGAGACTTAAAGTAAGTAAGGGGGAGTAAACAGACAGAGGGAGACCTATGACCAGTGACTTGGAAAATCCTAAAAACGAGGTATGACTTGGGTACTAAATTACATATATTTTGTATCATTTATAATGGTAACACATTCAATAAAAAAGTATTTTTTGGGGGGAGGTAGAGGGAGAGGTGGTGGCAGAGTGAGGAAAACCTGTGGGGGAGCTGTGGTGGAGTGGGGATAGTGGGGGGAAGGTAACTCAAATATAATTTGATTTAAAAATGACGTTAAAACAAGCAAACAACTATGTGAGTTAAGGGGGGACTGTGGGGGAGCTGAATGGGAGCTGAAGGGGAGCAGGGGGAGCTGAGACTTACTTTCGTTAATACAACTATATAATATAGGTAGATATGTATGTCTATATATATACATATATATTTATACGGAAAATTTTATGTAAATAATATTATCTGATGTACTAACACCTATATAGGTTGCAATATTGTTGCAGAATACCAAATGCATTATGCCAAATGTCGATCCAAAGGTGTTTTCTATATAACTTTCAGTAAAAGATGTAGAATTAAGTTCAAACGCTGGAAAAAAATTTACGTTGCTTCAATATTACTTATATCGAAATTCTTTTCGACCCAATAGTAAAATTTTTAGTCACATACTCTATGCTGGAAGACTAATGCAATAATTTTTTTTGCATGCATATATTGTGATAGAAAGCAATGAAATAATTTTTTTTCGCAATAACCAAAAAATTTTTAAGGAAGGAATGTTGTTAAGGATCGTCAGATCACCTAATGCGTTGTGCCTTATATAACTCTAAAAATTTTTAAAACAACAAAGTTCGAAATATTTTTATTTCACCTTTAACATACATCGGTGGTAATAAGTATATGCATAAACACTATAAAGATGGAATGACCATAATCCGAAAACTTAGACGAACTGATTTTTTTTTCACCGTTAAATTCAACCCTGAATGAAAATAAATTAAGCAAATTTTTAAGAACTTTTTTAAAGGTACCACTCCCAATGATGTACCAAATATAAGTGTTAGATTATTTTGCATAAGATTAAAATTTATTTTAGACGATATAACAAAACATAATGTTATTGGAACAGTTATTACTCACGTTTATACCATTAAAATTAAGAAAAGAGGACTACCTCATTCTTATATTATTGTAAAATTACATCACATATATTCACAACTACATACTTAGATAGATATAGTTCACTGGGAATCTAACTTGATTAACAAATACAAAAGTAAGTTATTAAACACATGCTTTATGGACCTTACAGTTAAGACAATCTGTGTTACTAGTTATTAAAAAATTAGTACAAAAAAATTTCCAAAAAATTTCACTAATTATACCGAATTTACAAAAAATGGATACTAAAATTAGAAAAGAAGTGACAATAGATGCGATAATTACATAAATAGAATCAAAAGGAGCAATGAAAAAATTTCAGTTGATAACTTAATGGTATAACCATAAAATCCATTCTTATTAATGAAATATTATTGCTAAATAAATGCTAAGTATTGTATATCTATTAAAAGTATAAGTTATATTTGTCATTATGTTTATGAAGAAGAAGATAAAACATAACATAAAGTAATGGAAACAGGTATAAGTGATGAAAAAGACGGTGTAAAAATATTTGATGAAATATTAGAGTATGTACGGTCACTATTCGAGCCCAATCGAAGCAGCAGGGCGATTGCAAGAGTTTCTTCTGTGTGAACGTAGTTATTCTCTATCTTATTTTTCAGTACATGTTAGAAATATACAAAAAAAAGTTTTTGACCAAAATAATATAGTTAAAGTAATAAAAAACTCTGAAACAGCCTTATCGGCTTGGTTTGTATTTAATTAAATAGATAGTTTCACAAAATAATTAGATACGTAAATATTTTAGAATATAACTGTTTTAATTTAGCAGTACAAACTTGGGTAAGAAATTAAAGAATTAGACATAACATAACAATAGGGTGACTAAATATAGTGTCACGTAAGAACTCTAAGCATTTCTTTTTTTTTTATTAATTTTCAATCGGTTTTTAATCGGGCAAGTGAAGCCTAATCTTTTAAAAAATTGAACACAGTTGATAACACTTATTACAGTACGTTTAAATATACTGCTATTGTTTAAGTTAAAGTTAAACACAACTTTAAAATATATAAAATTTCCAAAGAAGCTTGTAACGTTATGCTGACATATCAACTAAGAAAACTTTTTACATGGTTTTTAATATATGCAGACGTTTGTGGTAAGTCAATTTGGGAATTACTCCTAAAATTTTTTATTGATAATTCAAAAGACGATAACCAAAATGATGCTTTATTATATTTGAATGAAGTCTTCAAACTTGATGAAAATTTATGTGAAGATCATAAATAACCGAAAAAAATGAAACAGTTAAATCCAAGAATATTAATGACAATAAAACTATAATCGATTCAGAATCAAATTTGATGGATATATTTGCTAATTTAAAAAGTAATTAAAAAAAAAAAAATGGAAATATTAACAGGGATACAAAATTATATTTTAGCGATAGTCCAGGAGATTCTGGAAAAACATTTGTATACTAAACATTAATTTTCATTTTTGTTTTGACCAGAATTGCTTTAACTTTATTACCTACAAAGATGACAAGTCATAGGACATTATGAGAACCATTAGATGTAAAGAACGTTTGACGTTTTTCTTAAAATACAAAGCTGATTTAAAAAAAATTACGAGAAGAAAACTTAAATATTTTGGACGAAGCTTAAATAATCCCTGAAAAGCTTTAGCAATAGTAATTAAAACTTTAAAATACTTATGTGATAACAATATTCTATTTGATGAGAAAGTTTTCATTTTAGGAGGTGAATTTTTGATAACGTAATAATTGATGAGTCTTAAAGCTCTATATCTAGTAAAATTTATTTATTTCTATGAAAACACTATAGAATTATAAAATTGAAAAGCAATATGACTTGTACGGGTAAAAAATTTTTGTTATTACATATGGACATTGGAAACGGAACAATAAAGTCTTTGGAAATTCCCTTAAAATGGAAAACTGATAATGTTTTTAAAAAAATTTATAAAGATGGTATGAATAGCCTGTACAAGATAGTTCTTATAACTTATATCCAACTTTCGAACATTTCAAATAGTAATAAGATTTTGAGTTTGACTAAAAAAATAGAACATATTTATTACAGCATAAATTACGCAAAATATTAAGGTAGTGATAGCACTGATTAGAAAATGTGAGCGTAAGTTTTTCTATATAACCTTTAAATTATATACATGAAGGATTACAGCTACATTTTTAATTTTACAGTAAACGCTAGAGTTATGTTGATAAGGAACTTGAGTAGACTTAATGGATTGTGCAACAGGACTTCACAACGTATAAAAAAGTTATTTAACTACTATCAAGAAGCAGAAAGAATAACTTGTGAAAAATCTAGTAATAAAGTTTTTATTCTAAGAATCACGGTAAATACTGGTAATTATATTTTCCCTATTTATTACATACAAAAAACAGTTTTTAATACTTCTAGCTTTTTCCATGATAATCAACAAATCACTAGATCAAAGTTTTGGTATCAAGCTGTAAAAGTCTTAAAGATATATTTATACAAAATGATTCAATAAATGCAATTACAAAGGATGTCAGTCAGACACTGTGTCTGAAAGATTATGTTTATAATACTGAAATACATTATTAAAAAAAAAAACAAGTAGAAAGAAGCAACGAGTCTAGTATATCAGATGGCAGTATGTTAAACATACATGAAACCTTTAGCAGGAAGGATTGGGCTACAATGTCTTACGACCACAGAAATTTCTCGACCAGCTGTATGAGTAACAAACTTAGTCACTCGTTGGATCAATGCTGGTTTGCTGATTTCAAATAATGTGCGGATTACTCCAAGAACTAATTCACTGCTTCTTAGACAAACTGACACCTTGCAAATAAAATAGCTGTAAGTATTACTAGTACCTTGGATTCATTGTAGCTTCCATATCAAGTGTTAACAACGTACTATGCTTTGTTCATTGGCACCCAGATCTGGAGACATTTATCTGTTCGCAGGATGTAGACAGCCACACTAACTGTCAAGAAAACTGCTAAGGTTGTCTCTAACACGTATACTACATGTACTCTAATCAAATAAAGGGAAATTCTGCAATGTGATATCTCTATGACCTTAAGTTTGTATTTTTTTCAGGGGATAAGGTGCAGGTAAGGATGGCAATGGCCTAGTTTTTTGCGTACATCTAGAGTAGACTTAAACATAGTAAATTTACTCTACCTTGTTAAGGTCTCAAACCACATCATAACTGGCCAAATCTGCAAGAACCGTGAGAAATCTTTACTTATAACACACTGGTAGTTTGCTTTTTGGTACGAGCGTAGTATCAAGACGGAGCTGCTGAAAGTAACAGATGACTTTTGACTTTCTATGAAAAGGAGTTATTCAAAGTACTGATCATTTTAAAATTTTAAACGTGTCTTTAACAAAGTATGTTATGTCATTCCATACAAAACTCTTTTAGATCTTCACTTCTTGGTAAAGGCTGTCAGATAACTGCATTATTTTACATAAGACTTGATCTTCAGCATACACAACGTGGATGGTGGATTGACTGCAGATGTGCCGTATATTTTAGGGGCTCCCCTGGGATATTTGCCTAGTTCTCCATTGTTTTGACTTTTTATAAGCTCAGTTTAAAGTTTTTTGTTATTATGAGGCTATGATATTTGCTTATGATCTGCAGATGCAACTACAGTGTTAGGTTATGGAACTATCAAAAAAAGATTTGAGTTGTCGAAAATGTTATTCAAGCAGTCGTTAAATAATCCTAAAAGTGAGAGCTAATGCAAAACAATCAAGAGACTTGTGCATTTTTTTCCCTTAGTACAGTATCACATACGCATCACTAGAAGATTGTTGCTCAGAGTGATAACCAGAGACTGTAGTATGCCGTTAGCTCAAACCACAAAGCAAACTAACTTACCATGTTTTTATTGATTTAGACTTAACTTGAAGATAACGTTTAAACTACTAACACTTTTTTTTTCTTGATTAAAAAAAATAAATATCCTTACTTCTGTCGAATATTTATTGATTTTCAAAATAAACCGTCCTTATTATGAATTAAAGTTATCCCTTTATTTATGTTCATCGTCATTCAATAATCTTTTTCTCTAAAAAATTCAGTTAACAAGTAGGCAACACATTATATTTGGAGGTGTATTGAAAATAGCTGATAAAAGAAATATCTAAGCAGGACCAGCTTTTTGTAGGTTACAAATATCATACGAATAATGAGCTCATAAATCTATGATGCTTAACAGACACAGTTTACTATTAATATGAATAAAACTAGGAGTTTAAATATAGTTTATTAGTTTTTACTTTTGAATATTGAAAAATATTTAATATATTTCAATTACACTGATATATAAATTATCATCATTTTAGGAAGAAGTTAAAGATGTCTGGGAAAAAAAGCAAATAACTCTTGCTAGAGGAAAAACAGGATTCGGTTTTAGTATAGCTGGTGGTACCGATAGTCAACATTTTCCTGAAGATAACTTTATATATGTTACGAAAATTATTCTTGGTGGTGCAGCAGCTTTTGATGGCCAATTACAAGTACACGATATAATAGAGAAAGTGAATGAGACGTCTCTTGTCAATGTAACTCATTTAACAGCAGCCAATACTTTAAAACAATCTCATAATATTGTAAAATTAGTAAGTATTAATGTTATTCATGCAAAATTTAACTGTAGATAAATCATAATGTATGTATAAATTATTATGCGTGTCTCAAACAAAGATTAATTCCTATTGTAAGCTTGGCATTAAAGGTAGGTTTTTTAACTATGGATTTATAGAAATAAAGGTACAGGTGCAGTATTTCTTTCTAAGTAAATATGACATGATGTCAAACATGATTTAGTGAAGAATTAACACCAAAAAAAAAGAAAAATACATCTTAAACTTAGAAAAGTACATTTATGAGAGAACGAAGCCTAAAAAATTTGTTTAATGTTGATTGTGCCAAAAACACTTATGAAATTTTCACAAAGCAAATAGATACAAACTGCATGTATGAGAATTTTTAAAGGGTTTCTCAAGCAAAGCTTTTAATACAACGTTTATTGGCCAGTAGTGACCTGGAAAACAAACATGAGTTTTAAAAGACAGATGTGCTTCTCCCACTGAACTCTATTGCCATAAAAGCAAATCGTGTACAAATATATATACAGCTATGGGTGCTGTGGATCTTACTACTGCTTCTGTACTGTGTGGAGTGAGTTAAAAGAGCTTTTAAGTGACTAAGTTCTGGCATCTTGAAAGCCTCCACAACCCAGAGCTGCCAGAAGTGATAAAATGATCGGTCATTACATCAAATTGAATACTGTCTAAGAGTCGGAAGCTGACTAAGCATATGTATTTAATCGTATCGATTTATTATAGTTAAATAACATCACTCATAAATTTTTTCTTTACATCCGTGGTAGAAAAATGAACCTATTGTAATACCCGTATCTGCAGGTAAAGATAAGAATACTTACAACTAAAGTCCCTCTGGCCCGCAAACTCAGCATAAACGGTGTAATGTAGCTAATAGAAAAAAGGCGTGGGATTGAAAAAAATGTAGTATCCATGATCTCCTAACATCAGCATGATAAAATTATTGACACGCAAAAATATCTCCACATTACCGTATATAGTCATCATTTTAGTAAAACTGTGTCAGTGACACCATTTTTTACTCAGCTGCAATTTGCCATGTACGCTAAGTTCTCTGACCGTAGAAACGGTTGCGTGGAGACACAGTCCGTCCAACATGGATTGCCTAGTCCAAATTCAAAAAAAATAATCAATAAAAATATAAGGGGCTTGCTACTATAAAGAGACCGTTACTTCAGCTTAAAAAAAAAATAAAATTAAATTATCTTGTTTAAATTGATTCTACTAGTGTTTTGATAACGATGAAAAATAGTTAGGACGTATCGACATGCTCCACACATGCAATGCTCGTACCAGTTCACGTCAATACTAAAATAAAAGATAATGAATACGAAAAATTCATATCACTATACTTTAAATTATTATTTAAATATTAATCATTAGATGTCGCANATTAAATTTTATTCATTATAAAATATCTGAAATAAGAAAAAAAAGGAAAAAAGGGGGGGAAATACAATTGTACTTTTACCTGCTTTGAATTGTCTTCCGTGAATATGTGAGTAAAGAACTGCGGGATGTTAGCAGGACTAGGTCTTGATGTTGAGTTAATGTACGAATTTCATCACTATTATTATATGTTGATGATGCATGTGGTTAATAAGCAAGAATTTCATAGTACGAGATAGACTCATCAAATGTAACAGAAGACTAAATGCTTAAAATTTCATTTAACTTTAAGCTCAAAAATTTGGAACTTAGTTCACACCTCTGATTTTTAACCCACGAGTTTAAAGAAACTGTATGTTTTGGGTTGTTAATTTTTGACGCTTTCATTATCCTTTCTAACGTCTTGACAATTTGAAAGCTTGCTGCTAACTAAGCGGAATAGAACGTATTAAGCAATTTTTATACTATTCTGATTACAAATAGTACGACAAAGGTTGAATTTGTAATCTTATCGTTATGACTTTTGTGTAAAAATTAATTAAATTATTATCTTGATCAACTACGCGTAGTTGTAAGTGATCTACGACTCTATCAATGACAGGTAAGTAGATAACTGATGATGTAACTTCAATACTTTTATTTCGTGGTGGTGCCGCAGAAAAAAGTTTTTGAACTGTATAAACTTTTTTTCCATTTACACAGGCTTCACTAGTGATACTGCACTCAACTCGTAATGCATTTATTTTTAAAATAGATATCAGGTAAAGTACCCAGTAGTGGGACACTTTTGACAGACGAAACTTACTTTGCTAATTTATAAAATTCTAACAAAAAATGATGTTCAAAAAGACATTGCATTAATTATTTTAGATTTTTTCTTACTTATTAAAAAAAAAAATTTAACAATGTCAGCTTAATAAACGAAGAAAAAATTATTATAAAAGAAAAATCATCAAGACTCATTGTCTGGACAACAGTATCCAGGTACTGGGACCAACATGAGACTTGGGATCGGTAGTTGGATACCCAATGTTAATTTAATTGAAGGGAGGTTAGGGTGGATCTAATTCTAAAATGCTATCTCACATCTCTTAACTACTTAATGATTATAATCTTTTTTACTACATGGTATAGTTTCTGGTCATTATTCAACTTCACTTTGGTTTTCAACAGTAGCATAACCATATTATATTTAGTAGTGATCAATAATTTGAAGTGATTTTTACTGTCCAAGTACCAGGTATATGAAAAATCTTATGTTATCGGATGAAAGCTACTCTTGGACAGAGTTATTTATATTTTTTGATGTATTTAACTCTAATAAACATCAATAAAAATTATAATAACACCCATTTTTAAACGTAACTTTAGTTAGAAAATAACTTGAACGTTCTATGCTTAACTATGAAATATAATTATTAGCGATTTTTTCCGTGCCCAAGTACTAAGTATAGGAACACTTCTATTTTACTGAAGGGATCTATTACTAGACAGCAAGCTTGCATGCTTGGTATTTAGAACATATCTTTTAACTTAAAAATAAAAAAAACTCTTGAAGATAATTTTGTTTATTATGCATTATTATGCATTCAAAGATTATGAATAAATTTTTTTTTCCTATGTAAAAACGGCTTCTACTCAAGAATACAAATATATTAGACTGTCCAACTAATAGTGCTATTTTTATTTCTGTCCAACTACTGGCTTCTTTACCTTAGGTAAGTCAGAATCATAAGACAATAAATTTTGCAGTACTTTTTCAATAAAACCCAGTAGTCGCCCTGTCAAATCTTTTTTTCTGAAATCGATAGCATGACTACACTAAATAACACTACAAAGCGTAACAGTATTTTGCTTTATTCTGATACTTATATCTCTCAGTTGTAACACATTGGCTAAGAATGACTTTATATCCTAAATTTTATAATGCCAGTTAGAATTACTATCACTTGATCACCTACCTAAAATTAACTGTTATTTACGGCAATATAAGGAATGAAACTGAATGTTAGGAGTTCTACTAATCTAAGAACATGCTTGTGTTTTGGTGATAACTTAATAGGTAAGAAATATTGAACCTCTTGGGTAAAAGAAGTACCAGACAAGCTTTGTGTTCATGCTTCTTCCATGACCATCAATGTAAAACTATGCTTTTTTTAATGTTTTGAGTGCTTATATATGTTTACATAAAAACTTTAAGCACAAATGACCACCGTTGTAAGAGTTAAATTTTTGATATCGTTTGTGATTATACTCAACTGTATCAACACCTCAATATAACACTAAATCAAAATGTGGTTGCAAATCTTTAAAACTGTTATAATCAACTGTAATAAACAATATTCCAGCCAAATTGTTGATATGTCACCCAATGAGTTCCGGGTCAATTCTTATAGTTAAGATTTACCATAGCAGTTGGACAATTCCATGGCCAATGACTTTGTAAGTAAGTTTGATTTAATATTCGACATAAAAAAAAATTTATGTGATCTTAGAAAACCTTATTAAATCCACATTTGTTCAAGCTCACTGAGGTAATTTTACGTTTGACGACATTTTTTTTTTTTTTTTTGGAGACCTTTACCAAACGGTTGTAAATATACTCCTCATCCAGTTTTATGAAGCTTAAAATAGAGACCTGTTCCTAATGCCAAAACTTCTGTAGTTTTATTATGTCTTTGATTTTCTTCTCGTTGTTTTTATACCGACTTAGCCGTGCTAACGCTCTTTAGAAGTCCTGCAATATCATTTGCCAAAGTGCCAGTTGCACTTAAGCTGGCAAATGAAGAAATCAGAGGTAAAGCACTATCGATTCGGGCAGGAAGGCGTAAAATACAAAGAATTTTAATACTTTTTTTACCACCACACTTTTTAACTGTACTGCGAGCACCTTCTAAAGCACTACTCATCACTTTATAAGCATTTTTGCTCTTAGTATTTATTTGATGTGAGGCAGCCCTAATAGCTTTGTTTATAGTAATTTTCAAATTTCTATTTATACGCATATTTTTTTTGAATTTCTTCTTTTTCTGTTCCTAACCCATACCTAATTAATTCTTAAGCTTTATTGCACTTGTTACCAGAATAGCAGCAGTTTTTTCACCAACACTTGAAACTAAAGCATTAACTTTTAGCTAAGCTCTTGCAGCTAAAATTTTATTTGCCTTGTTTCAAGTCTCAAGATCGTATTGATTTCTTGAGTAAGGTATATCATGCTCTTACACGCTATATCCAGAAGAATTACTCTAAGATTACCTCTAGCGAGGCGTTTTGTAAGTTTAGTACCTGAACCACAGTACTGATAACCTGACAAGTTAATTTCTACCGTTAAAGAGTTTATGATTTCCTTTACAAGACCATATCCTCACTAACATTGTATGGTCATTTCTCTGTAAAAGTTTGACTGTGGCTGAGTATTAAAAGGTAAATTTTCTGTTCTCATAGTTATCAGATCAGTTACAATTAGGCCATGGTTTAATATAAAAATGCAAGAATAAATAGTGCAATATCAATTTATCTCTTAGCTCAGTTGTAACCACTACGTCATACAGTACACACATTAAACATCTCTCTAGATTATGCATTACAAAATTATATTATGATTTTCAGTGATACAGCTAAAGAAAAACAAGATAACATAAAAAAAGCCTTTTTCTGCATGGGGAGACATAAAAATGTAAACTGTTTTTATTTTTGTCAATCATGCGCTTAAGTACTAAAGTATCTTGTAAGAAAGAACGTTTATTTTTTAGCTTTATTTAGTCAGGGTGAAGTTAACTTGAGATATGTGTATGTTGATCATGTAAATTTAGATATGTCCTAAACCGAGTTAAAATAGTTTGCTCTAGTTGTTGGAATAATGATTGGTATGAATGTATTGCTATAAACAAAAATTTGCAGATAAATAATAGTTAATTTAAAAAGATTTTAATAATCATGCTTTAAATATAGGATACTTATAGCAAAAGCTTGTCGTCTAAAGAAAGATATTAAAGCATTACTATAAATGAGGAAGAAAGAGACTAACTCAATCAATTAGTTAAAGCAAAGGAAGCCGTAAAAAAAGTACAAGCAGTTAAACTTTGGAAAGCATGAAGTTGAAAAAGTACTAAGTGAAACTTCTAAATCAATAACAGGTCCTTTCCAGGAAATCGTTACCATTACAAAAAAAAAAAAAATAAATTACCCTGGAAACTATAAATACTTAAATAACGATAAAAATAAGAATGTTACAAAAGAAGAAACTGTAGAATTACCCAACGATAGTAATAATATGGTGATTAAATCTGTTGTCAGTAAAAGTGATGACAGTACGAATAAATATACTGATGACATATATTAAACAACTTAATATGTGACAAAAAATGTTTGAATTAATGAGAACTTATCCACGAATTCATACTTGTAAATGCTTGATAACACTAATAAAAATAATTTATTAAATTTAATGTTTTGAGTACGAAAAATAATAGAACATACAGACTTGGAAGTTCTCTAATATATTTTGATCATATGAAAATTATATTGATTGAATTTGAATTTCAAATAAATGACGAAATAACAGAGCTACTAGTAAAAAAACATTCTCTTACAACGTGCGAGGATTTGCAAAATTATTACTTGCTTTCAAGAACTTCGAGTGTTCATAGAAGAAGATCTTAAAAAATTGAACCTATTAGGAAACACAATAGTAATAAATATTATCAAACTATTGCTTCAATGTTTAGTAATGTTTCAAATAAAACGAAAGGATCATTATCACCACAGTACAAAATCGCTCAAAAAATAAAGCATGGAGATTACGTACACCCACATAATTCTAATGAACTTGTGAATCGCTTACGATTATTCAGCTAAAAGATAGGCAGAAAATTCAAGTCATGACAATAAAATAATATCAATTATCGAAGAGTTACGGGAGGCATGGTATATATATTAACGTGAGCAGTTGTGAGAAGTCGTTTGTTTCAGTATCACAATAAGTGTTGATGTATTTGGACGTAAACAAAGTAAGGGTAACGCCAGTATTAGATACAAATAATCAGTGCGACTTGAATACTAAAAGTGTGTTTCATGCCAGGCGTTGTGTAATAATTATCTGAATCGAATTGATATGAGTCAAGACAATTATTTCGAAAGTTTTCAAATATTTGACCTAGTAGCAATACATCTGTCTTCAAATATAACTCAGAATACTGCCCTAGCGTTTGTATGTTGGAAGTATTACAAATATTTATAGCATGTTCATATCCTTCATCACTGATATAGGCCTCAACTAAGCTGCTGTAGAAGCTTTATTTTGATGGAAGTCTGCATTTCTTAAGTTTTCAAAAGAAGACGTATAACGAAAAGGGTACCCACCTCTCTTTTTTATTAAGTTCATTAGATTCGTAATATAATAATCAGCATTTCAAATAACTGTTTCCAATATTTCTAATTTCTTTAAATAACATGATAGTTCGTCAAGAAATAAGGTCATAAACTTAAAAGAATTAATAAATTAATAATTAGCATTAGTTCCTTTTACATATTTTGTAAATGAAATAAAATTTTCTTTAGTTTGTGATAGAAACCAAGTTCTTCTGGGAAAGCATTTAGCAAGTTTTTTTATAAACAAATGCGAATCGTTTTCACTTAAGTTATGGAAAATTACAGGTATCATTCTCAATTTTTAAAGATAATATTTAATTGGGCCTTTAATATCTAAACAATTTCTTTCGCTCTAAATTCCAATTTCTCCTGTTTAAGCTTAATTTGAACTCTGTTTACTAATTTATTTTAATGTTTTTCTGGCTATTCTTTAATCTTTTCCGGCAACAGTCGAATAAACAAAGGTGGCTGCTGCTACGGTGATGACAAGTCTGATTCTACTTGAAATGTTAGTGATAAGGGTTCGTTTTCTTTTAACGGTGATGGCAGTGTCAGGATCTCGTAATAATGATGGCGACAGCAGTGTCAGGGCTGGTTGTAATAACGGCGGTGTTGACGATAAAGGAGGTGGTGGTGGTTACTTATATAGCTTCATCCACTTGCTCCACGACATAGGTAATGGTAAGGATACGTCCCCTACTTCTTATTCTTTTATTGAAGCTAGAGTTGATATACTGTTTCGATCAGTGCAAATACTATCTATGTTAATTCTTCCTTCAATCGAATTGGATTCTAATGAGTTGATTTATCTTCCTCTTCATATTTTTTTTATGAAAGATCCACCATAAAGAACTATCTAATTTAAACTATGATAGTGGTCACGGTACTAGGATCGAATTCTTGCATACTTTGTCAAAAACATTTTCAAATAAACCTGGCATCTGCTCTGTCATAAGATATTTAAATTTAAAATTTATTTTACATCTTCAGGCTATTAAATTTGAAAACTTAAAATTATTTGAAAAATACTATTTTCCACCGTTAATACTGGTCACGGTACTAAAATAAAATTTTGGCAGGCTTTATCGAAGATATCTTCAAATAAACCTGGCATCTGCTTTGTAAAAAAAATTTTTTGAGTGAAAAATTGATTTTACATCATAATTTCATAACATTGAGAGAACATTATATAAAGTTTCTAAAAATACCTTTTCTAAGACTTTTTTTTTTTCTTACTGCTACAACTTCTGTTGACTGATTTTGTCAGCCTTGACA
The DNA here is from genome assembly GCF_000648655.2 of Copidosoma floridanum. Next base: position 419,011 of record NW_019384230.1, on the reverse strand, counting down.
AGTTTTTATTTAGTGGCTAAACTTTTCAAAGTGATTCTCTAATATCTTCTTCACCATCTTAATACTGTAAAAAAGCAATTGGAATACGTTAGTGAATAGTATGTAATCAATGCTAACCAAGTACATTATAAATTGCTTAAAAAATAATCAAATATACACTAGGCGATACAGCAAAATGTAAAAAGATTTTTTTGTCATATATTTTAGTGTTACGTCGGCGCGACGTTCTATTCAAGTTTAAGCTTTCGCTTAATAACTCGGGACACATGTTGGGCACGTTAAGGGGACACGGAGCTAAAGAGACAGTTCTATCTAACGACGCGATATTTGCAAAAGGGCTATGACTGTTTTAACACAACTTGAAGCGATCAGTATGCAAGAAATACCCCGATGCTTTTTACTTGCGCGCGGTGCGCCTTAAGTTAGTCGGTTTTATTTAGAGCAGTGTACTGAAGATTATCTCGTCCAAAATCTAGATGATGACCGCACCGTTACGGGAAAAGGGTTTTGTTTCTCGTGACCGAACTCGGATGTATTATTATCGTCGCGAGTACCAACTTTCGCTTTAATTATGTTAGTTCTTGCTCTGATACTACCTTTACTGTGGCAGATAGTGGCGTGCATTAAAAATAACTTATTAATTATCAAGGGTCCACGGGTACAAATACCGTGGCAGATATTGGTGCACGCGTAAACAACTTTAGTTATGGACCCGGTTCAAAAAGATTACAAACGAAAAAAACGAATACTAGAAAATGATAACTTTCACACATACTTTTATTTAAATATACCTGGAGTAACACGGCGAACTAGTACGAGCCAAGGTAAGTAAAGAGATTTTTGCTACGCGCTCGTGGAGGACAGGGTGATAGCAGAGGTAGACTCTAACTATTTAGTCAACCGTTCAAGAGTGAAAACCAAAAATTAACTGGCTTTTCCATGGTCTTCTGGCCTTTTATAAGGAAAAGCAGACCTTGCCCAAGCGCTGGTTCGATAACAACGCAGGAAAGCTTGCTCGGAGAAAATCTTGCAAAAATTACAATGGCCGAAAATCCCATTGGCTAGAACTGCTCTAGTTAAGCCACTTAGAAATTGGCACTTTTCACATCTGGTTCACTCTCCTCTTTGTGCTAAGAGAAGGGAAGGAGATTGACTTTCTTCTGCCCTTCTTTTTCCTTTTACATACGAATTCGACAGAATTTCAATATAATTTAATATTTCAATTTAACTGTTCCCAGTTAAACTTTTTTATCTACAGTCATATTTAATGTTTTGAGTACGAAAAATAATAGAACATANGAACTGCTCTAGTTTAGCCACTCAGAAATTGGCACTTCCCATATCCGGTTCACTCTCCTCTTTGCGCTAAGAGAAGGGAAGGAGATTCACTTGCTTATGCCCTTCCTTTTCCTTTTACATACGAATTTGACAGAATTTCAATATAATTTAATATTTCAATTTAACTGTTCCCAGTTAAACTTTTTTATTTATGGTTATAGAAAAATATTTTATTTTGCATTTCCGGTCAGCATAGGCCAGCGTGCATGTACATACAACATTTCTAGGGAATGTGCAGGGGAAAAGAATTTGTTTGTTATCTTAGTCTACCGACATTACATTAGGAAGAGAAAGTCAAAGCAATCATTGTAGTACAGATAAATTACCTTTGCTGCTGTGTACGTCTCGTAGGATACTCTAGACCTTCTTACAACCTCATGGCACACTACTAGCTACTATTTATTGTCGTGGCTATATATCTCAACAACCCACCTTATTTTCTTTGTAACCACTGTTGCAGGTTGAAGACTTTGCATACTAAGAAAAAATTTTTTTTCTCGACAAATTTTTAAGAAGGATAGTTTTAGTCTAGCGTGTGTACGGAAAAGTACAAATAATTAATGAAAGACAGTTTGTATTAAACATACGTGAATGAATATAATAAATAATGAAAAAAAAATTAAGCTTGGTGAATTATAATTTTAGTTGGTGAGATAAAATATGTAAGGCACGAATAAAAAAGTTTTTTTTACTTCTAAACATTTTCCGGATGGATGGTTTTCATCGAGCGAGTATGAGAAAAAGTAAAAATAGTTTATAAAAGACAGTTTGCATCAAACGTATATAGATATTTGTTATAAACTATAAGAAAAAAATTTTGGTTTGAAAAAAACTTAAGTAGGTAAAATAAAATGTGTTAGGCAAAAATGTAAGAAATAATTTTGACTTGAAAAGTTTTTTAAAAAGATAGTTTTAGTCGAGTAAGTATAAAAAAATGTAGAAATAATTTCACATGAAAAGTTTTTCAGAAATAGTAGTTTTCGTCGGCTAAGTATTGTTGTCTCTGGGGATATTTTGACGTAAGGTAGTTGCAAAGCAATGTCACTTATGTGGCGAATCCTATTCTTCCTACCAAGGGTACACCCAACCCTCAAAAACGCCCGAGGACGAAAAAATAGTTTTCTCCTCCCTCGGGCATTTTTGAGAGGCTCTTGTGCCCTCGGTAGGAAAAATAGCATTTGCCACATAAGCGCCATTATTTCATGGCTACCTTAAGTCCCTTGTGCCGCAAAATAGCCCCAGAGACGATGGCACTCATCCGATGAAAACAACTATTTTTACCATGGGCCCTAAGTGAAACTATTACTTTGCGCCGTTGGGCCACACTCTGCGTTTTTAAAATAACTTTGGGCCCACGAGTAGAAACGTTTTTTGTGCCTTTTGGGTCCAAGGAACTGTTCTGCCCTAGGTTCCAAAGTAATTTACCGGGCGCACATTGGGCCCACGGGTGCAAAATTGCAGTTTGCGCTCTTCATGAGAAAAACATTATACTTGGGCTACATTATACGACTCGGTCACCAACATACAATAATCGCGCCCTTCAGAAACTTATGTTCGGACTTTGTGCCCTAGTGACGTGATAAATCATAGTCAGGCAAGTATGAGAAAAAGTATAAATAACTTTAGAAAGACCGATTCGGACAACTGTGTAAGAGAATAAAAGAAAAGATTCTTATGATTTAAAGATAGCGGTCTTCTTACCTTTAGTGCGTCAAATTTATAGACCACTTGAGAAGTGTTTCTTATCCTGCTACCTCTGGTTCGGATACTGTTAATACTCCTTTCATCTTTAGGAAATTGAGCTCTTCATCGGCAGTTTTTTTTCAGACTTCTTGGTTTCTGAAATGCTATTGAAGAAGTGAGCAAATTTAGTTTTCCACTTAAATAAAATCAAGTGCATGACTAACCTGCAAACATGCACATGTATGTATTAGGTGGGGGTATTTTAGATGTGAAGTGCAGTTTCCCCTATTGATGAATTTTTACACAAGGATGGTCCAATTGATGCAAAGCACAGTTTCCCTCTACTCGTAAATATTAACGTGAAAAATGCTGTTCATATGTGAAGAAGAGTGTTGGATATAGTCATAATTTTACTTTTTTCTAATACAATTCTCCTCTACTTAAAAATTTCTGCTCAATAATAATCCAATAGATACAAAACGCAGTTTATCCCTTCTCATATATTTCTACATGTATAATGCTATTTACATTTTTAAAAGAGAAATCGTAGCAGTCAGAATTTTATCCTTTCCTAATACTATAATTTTTTGGCGTTGCTGTTTGACTGTTTATTTATACGGGGTACAAGACCTACACAAATCCATTTATCTGTACATTGCCATGGATTTACACCAAGAATTTTTTATGCTGATTAATATATTACAAATAAAAGCCTGCAAGCCGTTCTTTGAGTCTTCACAAACCACGAACTCTCAGGATGCAGGACGATACGTCACTGACCATCCATTAAGGTAAAGTACCCTGTATTCGGACAAAAGTGTTGTTTGGACCTATATCCGGACAGCAACGATAATTACATAATTTTTTTACAATTTCTGAATGAAAAAATTTATTTGTAATCTACAGTATCAAATTGATTTAGGATAGTTACAACATACGTTGAATTTATTTGATAATTCATTAAAAGAAATGTTTTTTCTTGCAAATCGAGGTTTTTTGTGTTTGGCTGCTGTCCGAAAATTAGATACTACGGTTCAAGCTATACCCCATATTCGGACACACATAATCCAGCAATTCACTTGCTTACAAGTGCAAAGAAATGGTTAAACTATGTAGTAAAATATAATAGTAATTTGTTTTTTGCATTTGTTTAACAAATTAAAGCCATTAAAGTAAAATATAACTGTATATAAATATCTGACATAACCTCATTTTCTCAATGTTCACGACTGTCCGGATTATGGTCCCTACGTCGTAACAGGACCTGTATTTGGACTATTTAGAAATGCATTGTCCGAATATAGGGGTTTTGAGACCGAATCTTTATAATTATTTTAAACAATGATCACACGGTCACAAAGACCTTTTTTTTTTTTTAAGTGACAGAAAAATTACTTTATTATCTATATGTCAACCGTCTTTTTCGCAAAATCAGCTAATTTTTTTGTGAATTTAAAAACAGTGGATTACCTAAAATTATGTGTCCGAATAGAGGGTACTTTACCTTACTATTAATAAACCGTGTTACTGAGTTGAGTTCCAAATTTTTCTGAAAGCTTCAAAAAATGATTCAAAGGAAAGAAGGAGTCTTTGAGGAAAATAGTTGTACTTGATCATCAATAATTCTCCATCAATAAGCTATGATTTGAAATAAGGTTCAAAAGTTTTCTGAAGTTTAAAACAGTGATTCAACGGGGAATGGTGTCTTTAAAAAAATTAGGCTTGTTACATTATCAAGAATTTTCTTAAGATTGAGAATAGTTTTAGAATTAAATTTAAAACTTTTGTAAAAGTTAAACCAAATTGAAAAAAAAAGAAGATAAGATATCATTTTTTATAAAAAAAATTATTACGATACAAGGCATTTTAAAGAAGATTTTTTTTCTTATAATTCAGAATTATGTTTTAGTTAAGCGTGGTCCTAAATCAGGTTTAAAATTTATCTTAAAGTGGAAAAAAAATATAACACAAAAGAACTAACCCAAGGAAACTGCTTGTTTTCCATTATCTGAAAGTAACTGTCGATTTAAGTTTCTTTTCAATATTTATGTATTCTCCATTTAGTAAGCATAATTTCCAGTTCAATAAAAAAGTCTTTTTTACATTCAAAACAATGTTACTACATGTGAAAAGTCTGTTCAAGAAAACGAGTTTTTAAAACTATTACGAATTATCTACTAATGGAACATAGTCCCAAGTTTTAATCTAAGCTTTCGAAAATTATCAAAAAATTTTTTGAACAGACATAAAATTTTTTTTAGGGAATTAGTTTTTTTCCAACGTACAGAAATCCTTGTCAATCAAGTAAGGTTCCAAGTAATGTTTAAAAACTTTTTTAATTTAAAGAATTATTTTTTAAAAATCGTAAAATTGTTCAAAATGTTTATTAAAATAAGTGATTGACATTTTTGGTCCTACATGAGGTTATAATATCGCGTAAGACTCACCCACAAGATGCTGTGACGGTTCTTTAGTAAAAATGGCGTCGTTTACGTGTAACAGTACACTCATATATAAATAGTTTTAATTTGTGTGTCTATACGTATTATCTATATTGGTGCCTTCCATTTGCAAGAATACTGCTAGATGTGAAAAACACCATTTTATCCAAAACATTATTGCATCATCTAACAAATGAGTTTTATGTAGTATACCCTTAGACAAAGACTTTAATTATGAAAAAAAAAAAAAAAATTATCTTTAGTCAAGGTCATTATCTGCATTACTAAAGAAATTTTGTGTCGTACATAAATTTATTATTTTTTAAATGCAATAAAGTTGTATTTAATGAATAGGGCATATTCTTTATACTTAATTTAACAAAGTCTTACGAATTTATTTTTAAATAATCATCTAACGTTGTTTAAATAAAGTATAAGAAGACTGTTAAAAGAAATTACGAAACGTTGTCTGATCTTACGAATTACCGCAAAATAACTTTTTGTATGCTAATTAAGTCCCTTTTACTATCCAATAAATATTCTCAGTAACATTTTAATTTCAAAAAAAGGCTGAATAAGAAAAAATTACCATTAACATAAAAGAATGTTCCATTGGATTCTTAGCAAAATTCCGCAGTATTTAAAAATATAATAGTAGACAGTGGGTGCATATGCACTTAAGTATAAAGTTATACTTCTATAAAATTTGATGTCAAAGAACATTATTTCGAGTACAAAAATACCTTGTTTAAAACAATATTGTGTTTAAAGGGGGTGCAATTATCATGAAAATTAGTTAACGTACGTTTGTTGGGTATAGTTTTAAATGTTATTTAATAAATAAACGATTATAAACGATACATTATGGCACAATACAATAAAAATAATATACAGGCGGACCGGTACAAGACTTTGCACTTTCATCAAATCTTCTGGTAATTTCAGAATAACGTCCTACTGCCTACGCTGATAAGATCGGTAACATAACGCTCAAATCTATCACGTACGATCCCACAATAATTTTTAGTCTATATTCAATACCTGAAATGTGATTAAAATCATTCTTCAATATAGTTCTTGATCGTATGAATATTTTACATACGTTACGTTAAAAAAAAAAAAAAGTTAACATGAAACCTGATAAAAAAGCATGTTCAATGGTAATTTTATGATTTTTGCGAATCTCTCTATTTTTAGGTACAAAAGATTACTTTTAGATGAATACATCAAACTTTTAAATAGACCTATAAGTTGGTTTTTGAACAAATTTTGTAAGAGCGGATGAAGTGTGCGTAAGAGCACATATATGAGTACTAACACATAAGTAAAACAATTGCTAGCTTTACTGCACGCATTAGCGTTCCTCTCATTTCTCTGAACCTTTTCCCAATAACTATGTGAAGAACGTCCTTAAGTCAAGAAATTACTATAATAACGAATAAAAAAATTGTAAAAGTATAAAACACAACAAAAATTAATAATCCAATTTGTTCAGTACAAAAAAATTCTTTCTTAATTTTTGAAAATTTTGGAAAAGTATGAAAAATTTTTTAAGCAACTATTTATTTACTTAAAAAGTAAAAATTTCACTAAATAGAAATAAATATTCATTGATACATTGTAAAGGTGCTATGCTAAAATGTACTAATTTACAAG